>SCLG01000438.1:57381-67631 GCA_004367875.1 Oikopleura albicans
TTATTTTATCAATTTTTGGCCCAAAAATTTTTCCCGTAAAAAAACTATGGATTAACATTTTAAGCAGAAATTAAATGAAAACAGGAAAAAGCGATCAATTTTATTATAATTAAAAACTAGAGTACGGGTATATGATAATTAACTGCTTCCAACCCTACTTTGTGTATTTTTTCTAGATATCGCAAGCGAAATTACGCAATAATTGAAATAAAGAGATCCGCTGCCGAAAATAAAAATGAATTTTCAAAAAGTATAACTACTGTTTACTTTGAACAGCTAATCTGGTTAATTGCACCGTTCAAACAAAAAAAAATCGCTCAATTTTCACGGCAAACCTAGCTAAATTATTGTTACAAAAAAATCTAACTCTTAAGCTCCTTGAAGGTATGGCAAAATTACTCGCGATGTTTCCAATTATGCAACAAGTGGCCCATGCAAGTCAATTTGCTGTGTGTCATTGTGGCCTGCGACCCGCGGTTCAGGTCAGTCAAAAATTCGCCCTTAAAAATCGTAAACTTAAATTCTAGGAATTTGATGATGGAGAATGGATACCGTGCGGTGAAGTTGATAATATTGACGTTGACCGTGTAAAAAACTATATCAAACTAACGCAAACAACACAATCAAGATCAGCTCGCCTTTCCCGTCGAAAGTTTGAGGTTCAGGGAGTTCAAGCGTTAAGGTTTGTTTTAGTTTTGTTTCAAAAAATTCTCCAAAAAAGATATTAAGACCTTAACAGCGCCATTTAGTGATTTTGAAATGATCCGAACAAGTGAATTACGCAACAGTACCCACTGTATTTCCCGGTCTGGCGGATGTTTTCAGACGGACTTTGAAGAAGGGACAGAATATGGCTGTCTTCTTCCCAACGAAATCGAATCAGACTTCTGTTACGAAATGGTAATTTTACCATTGGCTCACTCTTTCCCGCGACTACTTCCCGCGGGCCGCGAGTTCAATACTTTGTCCCGAGAATGAAATATACGATTAATTGTCTGATTTTGATTCAGAAAAACATATTTTGTGATTTTTTTTTGTTTAGGATTTCAGTAAAAAAATTTCCCATAAAAAAGTATTTGTAGAATCGGATAATTTCTCCAAAAAAGATTTATCAGACTACTCAGCGTTTAACATGAATTTCTCCCGTTTTTTCTTCTCATATTTTCTAGAAATCATTATTCGAGTTTTTATATGCATAAGTGCGGGAAAACACGAGTTTCGCTATCTAGAAAATATGCAAAAAAAAACGGCGGAAATTCATGTGAATCGCTGAGTAATATTTTCTCCGAAAAATCATGGTGCCGTAATTAACTGGGTGACTATTATAAAATTGCAAATAGCAATAGTAATACACTATCGTCCATTTAGTGGGGGTATCTTTGTCCTGAATTTTCTTACAAACTTTTTTGGGCTGCCCTGTTTGTGACACAAGTCAACGCAGCCCCGTTTGTCGAAATTGTCCTTTCCGGAATTTCGTTGAAAGTTTTTTTACAGTCCCGTTTCACGGGGCTGCTTTGTCCTGTCATTGATTACATGCTTCCAACTTTTTTTGTTTGTTTTATTTTTTCTGACATTTAAAATTAGGACACAACCTGTTGTGAAGGAACACATTGTCTGAGTGAAGAAACCGAAGATATGGAAACGGAAGAAATAGACTCAACTTTAATCCAACTTTTGAATGACGAAAATTATGATATGCTCGATTCCGACGACTATGAAGATGATAACGTCGAATGGGACGCACTTTTGGCAAATCTGTTCTAATTTATTTGTTTTCGATTTATTTTTTTAAATAAAAATGGTCTTGCTGGCCGCATCATTTTTATTCGACATAAATTATTTATTTTATTTTGCAGGAAAGTAAATTAAGGTTGTTCGTCAGGAAGAGGGCGGTGTATAAGCTAATTTAACAATTCGGCTAGTTGAGCACTTATCATAACACTTTACGACTCCAACACCCAACAATTCTGGATAAAATGAAAACTCCCCAAATGAGCTCGAACCGACTTTTTCCTAATAATTCCTTTAGCCTACACGTTCGACCGTGTCTGTATACATTATGGCGCATAACCAAAATACATAAGTTTTAATTTACCTGATGTTAACGATGGCTCTGCTAGACCCCCTGAAATGTTGTACCTTATAACCATGTCGGATTACCAAACTTCCAATAATTCCAGAACACTAAAATTTTATTTTGAAAAAAAAAAACGATACAGTTGGTGTGGTAACGAGTTGACACGTTACAAGTTGACACTTCGTAACGAAGTGACAGTTTTTTGGAGTTTTTTTGGCAAAAAGTAAAAAAAAGTGACGGAACGAGTTGACATTTTTTGACGAAAAAATCGGAAAGGACAGTGTCAACTCGTTACCACAACACCTGTAATCAGATTTGTTATTTTGAACGGTTTTGATGAAAAATATTTAATTAAACCGTGCAGCACGAGGACGTTTTCTAAAATATAAGCTAATTAAGGGCCTTGTGGGGGTTAATGAGGTGTATTTATATAGCCCTTCTTAATCTTACCTTTGATGACAGTCCATAACCATCAGCAACGCCAAAGGAAAGTACATTTTTGTTTATATTTTCTTTGATAAGAAACCTGGGTCCATCTTTTATTTCAATTTCAATGACATCCCGGGTACCCTCTGTACTCAAATGTTGTGATAAAATAACATCATCTTTGACCAGTTCGACCGTTATATTAACCGGAAAGAAGAAGTCGGGACCGTGAATACCTTTTTCATCGATCCGTATGTTCATTCCACTAGGCGTTATTAGCAAAATTTCGGTAAAAAATTTATGGCCCTTTTTCGTAATTTCCCCTAATGTGCCGGTGACGGAAAGGTTCGTGACTGGGTCGTAAATCAGGTGTGTTTTTGATCTCACTGGATTGTAATCAAAGCAGATAGGGTCTTCTCCAGGAGCAGCAATAGGGTTGACCATGAGAATATCACAAAAAAATTTTATCACATGATATGGACCATGTTAGGTTCAAAAAGATCAAGTGTTGCAAACTTAATAATTTTTTTGTAAGTTTTGTGATGAACCCTAGACAGAAACCATAAAATGAGGGTCACCAAATGCTTTAGCAGTACTTTGCCTTAGTTTGTGCTGTTTGTGAGGAGAAACTTTACTTTGTGCTGGCGGTCGAACTCACGTGGTGGTTTTCAATTGACCACACAAGTCCAAAAACTCGGTTTTCAAAAAATAAAATGAAATCCGTTGAATTTGGTATAATAATTTATGTACTGGTGTGGGTTTCGAGTTTGTCACCCAGCTGACCGCAACTCGTCGTATATTGAGTCCTATAAATGAAACCATTGAAACCCATTTGTGGTCGCAAAAAACCCATTTATGAGAAATTGCGCGACCACACCATTTTGTTGCGAATTGTTGTTCAAAATATGGTTTCACCATAGTGTTTTAAACAAGGTTTCGCGACCATTTTTTTTTTTCGGGTTCAACCTATTGTTCTCATTTTTTTATTCTGGCAAAAGTAAACAACAAATAATTCTGGGGTAGTCGAGGTACTCTGCATCTATTTTTTCTACTTAAAAACAGTGGCCGCGAAACCTCACCCAGACCACTATTTCGCGACCATATGTCCGCGAAACCATATTTTGAACAACAATTCGCAACCAAATGGTGTGCTCGCGAAAGTACTCATAAACGAGTTTTTTTTAGCGACCATTCGTGGTACCACACTCCATTTTAGTCTTGTAAATTACGCGTGATAACTCCGCGTACAAAAGGGCCGATAAACACATAAAGGGTATATAATGAAAAACCACGGTTTTAGTGTCTTTGGGTGTGCCTGACTCCTCATTTTGTTGATCATCACTGGAAACTTGCTCGGCAACTACCATGGATGTATAGTCCGTTACAAAATTGTGTTCTAGTGCTTCTCTTTTCACGCGATTTTCCAAATTCTGGATCTCGGCGGGATCTAACGAGCCCTTCATTATTTTTAAAAGATATTGAATGTGCATATAGGCATACATTTTTTCCAAATCAATTTCGCTTGGAAGCGGAATTGGATTTTTCATTTCATCAGTTTCGGCAACAACTCACGTAGGTTCAGCTTAAAGAAACTTATGTTGTGAATACTTATTTTAATAACTACACAGTAGCTAAGCACCTAAGCCGAACCGATTCCCGATAATATCTGGTATGTTCACTTCTTCCCCATCAATACAAGACGGACTATCGATAAACATAGCATCATTTAACTGTTCCTCTGAAAATGCCTCAATTTCCGGTACAGGATTTTCACACGGGTCACTTACAAGTTTAAAACAAATTGTTAATGAATTGGCCNCCAACGTTACCAACGCGTTGGGAAAAAAATTGTCCCAACGTTCCCAACGCGTTGGTTGAGCGTTGGCCAACGCATCCCAACGCTTCCAACACAGGTCTATAATATTCATCAACAAAGAGCTTAAACGACCTTAATTTACCAACGACGACCAGTTCTTCTCCCTCAAACATCTTTTTGGAATTTGAAAATACATATTCGGTATTTGCGTAGTTTAATTGAGCATTCCAAATGATTGGGGAGGCAAAATCTTGGTAAAAGTTGTTTATTTGTTGTGATACTTCCGCACTATCAAAAATCTGCCTTGAATGGCCATTGTTTTGAATCGACAATTTTTCCATATCCTGCAACTTGAGTTGCAAAAAATTTTTGGTTGCAAATTTTTTCGGAGCGCACCAGTTATATAAAATATCAAAAAATAACCTTATTAGAAAAGCAAAACATTATCCTATAATTTATATACACCTCTTAACCATTTGATAAAAGTTGAAATACACCGCCTGAGGGTTTATCAGGCCACTTTCGCCTTCGAAAACCGGCCTTATAACCCCTCAGGCGGCCTGATAAACCCCAAGGGCATAGGCGAAATAGCTGGAAAACGTGCAAAACAAGGTGGCCTGATAAGCGCACGAGCGGGTAATTGCGCAATACCAATTTGTAATTATCTAATGAGAGACCGGCCGGGTAAACCAACAAGCGGGAAATTTTTAGATCGTATCAGATTACGTACTACTTAATCTAGGTTAATTGAAATAACATTACATTATAAATAGGTTTAAATATATTATCTCGAGGAAAAAAATTAAATAATTTTCGTATCATTATTCATTTCGGTTAAATAGACATCTTAAGAATGATACTATATTAATTGTTTCTTTCACATGGTGCCCGATCAATGCAAGCGGGGAAAATGGCCGGATAAACCCATTCGCGTGTATAAACGAACAGCCCAAGTGGCCTGATAAACCCTCAGGTGGCCTGATAAACCCTCAGTGCGTGGAAATTATATCTTTTGTTTTCTGAAAAAAAGGTTTTGTAACTCTTCCTTGAATGGCGCACTTGAGCCAATTGCTAAGGAAAATATTGCGTAATTGTGCGTGTTTAATTTCTTTACGTCTGCGCAAATTTCATCCCATGAAGCATCAGTAGGTTCTCTTTTGAAGGATTTTAAATGCTAGATTAGCAAAAAAAATACTCAAAATTCTGACACTAACGGAACGACGATTTGCAATCCTTGCCCGTCTGTCAAAAGAAATAAAATATTGGCACCATTATTCGTCTCCAATTCGGTAGAAATATAAGTCTATGCTTAAAGCATAACACCTAAAAATGTAAAAATAATGTTCAACTTCCTTTTTATAGCTTTGAGCATGTTTGTACCACCACCTGTATGTGTGCTTTTTAATCTTTTTACACTTTTGCTCGGTGAAAACTAACATGATATATAGCCGTAAGTTATATCGTTGTGATTTTCAAACGCGAAAAAATAAATAATGTTACCACTTTTTGGTAACGTTACTTGACAGTGCGTCTGAGGCCTATGTGGCCTGTCATTGGTCTTTTTTGGGCGCGCTCGGCCAATCACCGATAGGCAAATCACCGAAAGGCGATTTCCTTCTTTTAAAATATTTTTTATTACAGTCTTTAGTGCCGCTTTTAAGGAGAAATGTGCATTTCCGCTAAAAATTTTTTTCGCGGTTTAAAATCAGGACGATATCTCTTTTTTCATCATTTTCAGTATTTTTCAGTTTTATACCGGTTCCTTTTATCGACATTTCTTTTAGTTACCGGTGTCATTTTATTGAAATAGCGTTCCGTTCCAGTCTCAAAGACAATGACTTCAAATTTATCATTTTCATTCAATGTTTGAATTATGGCTTGGAAGGCTTCTTTTGCTTGCCCAAGTCGGTTTGCCATACCCAAAAACAAGATTCAAAAATTAAACAAAAAGTTATTTTGGACCACCGCGTACTCCTAAGGAGTTCTACTAGTTTGGGTTACGAGTTTGTCACCGAGCTGAACGGGACTCGTCGAATATACGAGTTGAGTTATGACCAGTGTAGGAAACGGGAAAGCTAATTTTCCCTCCCGTTCCCGTGCAAACCCCAATCCCGCGTTTTCCCGCCCAAAAATTTTCCCTCCCGTTCCCTTTCCCGCGGGATCCCGCAAATATGACCGGTCCGCAGCAGTTAAGGCCCTTCGCTACAAAACTGTAAGAAAACATTATCAGATTTTTTCTTAAATCGTTATTTTTTTCAGTTGAAAATGGGTCAAAACACTAATTTTCGAATAATTAAAAAAATAAATTAAAAATTAAATTAAAAATTGAAAATGTTTTCTTACAAAGTTAAAACCAAAATAAAACGGGAAAATAAAATTGTTCCCGTTCAGAAAAAATCCCTCCCGTTCCCGCTCCCGCGCGCACAAAATCCCGCCCGTTCCCTTTCCCGCGGGAAAACGCGGGAAAAAAACGGGATCCCGTGGGATCCCGTTTCCATTTCCTACACTGGTTATGACTCATAACTCTAGTCTCATAAGTTATGACGAGTCTCCTAAGTTATGAGTCATAACTCAACTGGTATATACGACGCGTCCCGTTCAGCTCGGTGACAAACTTGTTACCGACATCAGTACAATTTATCTAGGCCCTGTTTTTTGTGGGAAAAATTTTCGATTTACCCATTTCACATATTTTTGGTGTAAATACAATTTAAAATTTAAACTAATTTTGTTAATGTTTCGGTTTAACTGAAAATAATCTACAGTAGGGGCCCTACTGTAGGGCCCATGAAGAAATTTGGAAAATAGGTGTCTGAAACATTTTTCTGTTACGTATTACGAATTGTTTTTTTTTATCACAATGATGTTCCGAAGGGTCCCTTTGATGTGTCGGCAAAAAGCCAAATGAAAAAGCATACAATGGCCTAAGGACCTTAGGCTAAGGTTCTCCCAGTTTCCATACAGAAGTTTACAATATACAGAGTGAAGTAATATAGATGCTAAGCCGTTTTTGGTTCGCGAGTGCGCTGATCGAATATAAGTCACCAAAAAACGGCTTAGCATCTATATTACCTCACCCTGTAGATTCTGAGAAAAAAAAATAAGTTGAATCATACAAATTTCGTTAAAATTTCAACGAATGGACCCTTGGGAGTTAAGCCTTCACGCTCAGTTGTTTATGGTCGTTGACCGTTAAGTGATTAAAACAAATTAATCATTATTTTATAAATTGAATTTTGAACCTTGCCCCATTGATCCGGAGCGATCTATGATAAAAATAATATTTTTGCCAATTGGGTCCAACTCGGGCGAGATAAAATGCACGAAATAACCGTTTCTAACCAAAATATCACCGCCGGTCAACTCTGGACGCTGAACATCATAATTAATATCAATTGCGCCTTTGTGGGACGATCCTATCGAGGCATCTAATTCATAAACTCTTCGACGATCATAAACTGTTGGATAATCAAATTTTGAGGTAATTTGTGTTTGTTCGAATTTTAAATGGTTGAGCTGAGGGTCACCGGAATTTTCAAGTTCAACCTTCGTCGAGGTCAGTGGGCGCGATTCATCGATAGTAACCCGAAGTTGCAAAACTTTCACAGTTTCAAATGTGTTAAATGATGTACTGTAAGAAGACTGTAAAACATATTAAGTACGGTATGTAACATACATGTAAAAGGAAAACGAGTGAGCTACTCTCCCCCTACAGTGTGAGTTTCATGAAAATCGGCTGCGCGTTTCTAGAATAGACCAATTTTCTTTTTCGTTTCATAATGACGTACTGACAAAGTGGGGAGTAAATGAAATGGAAAACTGCTCCATTCTAGAAACCTGCGGCCGATTTTCATGAAACTCAAACGGTAGTTTTTGCCTAAAATGGATAACTTTTTAACAATTTTGTTTCAATCAATCTTACGAACGCGAGAACGTAATAAGCGAAAACGTAACATTTTTTTGACAAATGAAACTGTTACGTTTTCCCTTTCACCACTGTAATTTATTCAATCTGATAAAAGAAACAAATTGTTTATGCATCACGGGACACACAGTTTTTAATTTTAAATTTAGTTTAGACAGTCTAGCTGTACGAGTAACTTCCATGTTGTCTCTTGAGTTGCTGTTCATATGTTAACCAAAAGTAGGCTTTTTCGCCGGCGGGAATACTCATTTTGGTACTAAACGATGTTTCTTTTTTCACCGATGTTTTGCTCACCAAAGCAGTTGTTTTGTTCCTCTTTTGGGCGTTTTCGAAAATTTTCTCCGCAACGTGTTTTTCATGAACTTCGCCGTAATACACTGAATTCATTCTTTTATTTCGAAACGGGACATTTTTATCATAGAATATTTCAGAGTTAATGCCGTCAAACGGACAGGGCGTAGGCGGAAAACGAAAAAAAAAACTTTTCGAGAAAAAACCTGCTAGTCAACAGCACGAGTGAGCCACCCGGCTTGATGTCAGATTACTACGCAGGGGTGTAATAATAGTTTAGTAAACTAACCTTTTTGGCCAATTTTCATCGTTAGACTTGATATAAATTCTTGTGGATCTAAATTAACGCCGAACTCATATTTTTCACTACTATTGCCATTATTTGTGACCGCGACTGTAATCTCGGAGCGAACATACCGATCTGGATTTGGATTTCACTTTTTCCACAAATTAGAACTTTTACTCAACTTCACATTTTAAATTCAGAATTTATGAATTGCATACAATAATTGTGCTACGGCGCTTTTGTCATTTTTATTGTCAAATAAGCGTTTTGAAATAGGTGCATGATACCGTATCATAAATATACAGTCCCTGCTCCAAACGCTTCACGATTTATGGCTCACAAATCTTAACGCTCTTGGGTCACTGGACTCCGAAAGAAAAATTGTGACGTTTTTAGTTTATGACGTTATTTCATAGCACCTTTGGGTGTAACGCTCGTGGAGGTAGCACTGTATCTGCCCATTTTTTGGAATTATGCCGAGCCCTACTAAAACTTAACTTATACTGTAGAAAAGTGATACCAAAATCTTGTATATTAACGGACAATCGGTAGGTCTCAACATCCAATGTCTGGCAACCATAAGTCAATAATAACAGAATATCTATCATTTACGACCCAAGTATATTCAACTTCCTCAATATTTCAGACAACACTTAATCTTATAATAAACAAAAATTATTTTTTTTAATAGTCTCTTGTTCGAAATAAGAATACCATAAAAACAAAAGACTTTGTTTTATATACTTTAAAGTAATTAACTCTCTCTCTCTCTGACTTCGTGTTATTCAATGACCATGTATTTTTATTTGTCCAGCGATTAATGTATAAAAAACTACCCATCGTGACTGTTTTTATTGTTTTTTATAAGTTATATTTACACTTTGTGGTAGGGATATTTGGACAAATAGTAAAACGTGACACTCAGATTATAATTACAGTCTGCCTATAAAATTAATTGTTAAGTACAAAAAGTACTTTGTTCCTAGAAATTCCTAAACTTTTAGCTATTCTTATGTTAACCGTTGTTTACCAAGGTATACCGTTCGATACTCACTGGACAAAGTTGAGTATAATACCAATTTGGTCAATCATCGCGACGTATCGTACAAGGCTTTCGTCCAAACATGTTTACTATAGCCCAGGGTTGTCAAAATTGCGTAGGGGCGTAGGGGCGTTGGGGTGTAGGGGCGTTGGGTTGGGGGCCCAACGTGAATTTTCAGTCTTGCCCCAACGCCAACCCAACGCTAACGTGAACTCAAAAATGCCCCTACGCCCCAACCCTGTAGTCTATAGGGGCTTAGTCTTTGAAAATGAAGTTCAAGAATTCATTAGCTGCTCGTAAAAACGGTTGACCTACTTGACCAATTTATTCCGTTTAATACGCCAGACGCCAAATCCCAATAAAATACTTTCAGGCAGAGGTGGGCAT
>SCLG01000438.1:101936-127042 GCA_004367875.1 Oikopleura albicans
AAATTAAAATGTCAAATTACAAAACTGTCCTATGGGCACGCGATACTTGAAACCGCAGTTTTAATAATAATTGAAAATTTTGTTACGTTCAATAGAAATTAAAATTTTGCAACTACTTGTTTGAGACGGAATGATTTTTTAATTTGGGACCGGTAAGTACCAGTAAAATGCGGTTAAAACGGGAAATGACGGTTTCTTGAAAACGCGACGGCAGATTTTTTTGAAAGTAATTAATTTTTTGTCCTGATTATGATGGTGGGGTCTAAATGACCCCTTATAAGCCCCATTTCTGAATATAAAAGATACTTACTTCTAACGTGGTCATTTCTTCCTCCCAGGTGTCGTTTCGAAGCGCATACCATTTTTTATAATTATCATAAATATCTGGGTAGCGTGCCCACTCATCTGCTCCCCACGCATTGTGCATTCCTTCTTCTTGTGTAAATTGGAGATTGTGGAAACGTTTAAAGGAGATACCATGCTGAGAGTTAACCAAAACACCATGATCATCCGGCTGTTGATGTTGGTTAAGCCAAAATTCTTCTTCGCCGTCTAAAGAAATATTAAATAATGCGACAGAGGGTCTGATTACAAGTTCAACCCCAAAAAAATGACGTGACCTTAATGCAAAAAATGCAAAAAAGACATGATTAATCTTGAAAAAAGCCTGACTTGACCTTAGTGCAAAAAAAAACTTTACGGGGTTATTTTACAAAATAGCGGTATGAGAAACTCCCAATTGGGAATGGCCAAAAACTCATTCGAAAACATTGTTATGATCATTTGGTAATTTGACCCCCGATCAAACTCGAAAGGGTCAAATTACTTTAATTTCCTATTTTTGTGAAATACGGCTCATTCGACAGCATTTCTCCACAAGATACTAAATATGAAACCTGAAATAAAATTTGAACTCACAGGCACCACCTATGGGGTCAAATTACAGAAATTTTAAATTAAAAATAGAACCCTTATTCCTTTTTAACACCCTTTTTTCAATATCCAGGTGGAAGCATCGCACAAAAGAATTAAATAATTTTGATTGCGTTACCTTTCAATAATTCTGTTGCCTTTGCGAGTGACGTGACATGTTTATTCTCGTCGAATCGTGCGCGCAGAACGGTGCGCTCAAAACAGAAAATACTGTCGTTTTGAGCCGGAGTGAAAAACATATTATCGGTATCGTGGGAAGAAAGCGCCCGGAGTGACTTCTTATACAGATTCAACACACGGTGGCGGTGTGGGGTAAAACGATAAACTTGGTATGATGGGATGAAATTATGACCAATCAATTGTCCGCCATATTTGAGGGAACCGCGCGTTGCCATTTTAGCTTAAGTCGACAATCTAAATCAATTACAAATGTAATTTAAAATTTTTAAAAATGATTACATGGACAAAAAATAATAGAATCGGGTATATTTTAGTTCAATGACTCAAATACACCTGACATACTCAAATACGCCCGAGTTTTTCGAGAAACCGGGTGTATTATTATACAAACTCAAAAACACCCGAGTTTCTAGGAAAACTCAATACACCCGTGTTTCTCGAGAAACTCAAATACACCCGAGTTGACCCGATCATGGATTAGTGCGTTAGCGGGATTTTTTGAAAATATAAAAATAACAAATAAAGAAACTACTGGTATATAGTTATGAATTATTTTTCAATCATCGTTTTAAAACATGTTTTTTTGTGGGGACAGTGAAAAAAATAAAATGGAGTGAAAACATGGTATATTAGGCATACAGAATATCATAGTGGCCGGGTCGAAATAACAGATTGATTTTCGCATCGTCGTTGAAGAAGTTTATAATTTGAGGTTCACCTTCCCGCCGTTCCATACAGGCCACACGAACTGGCACTTCAAGGCCCGTTGATAGCGCCGTTATCACTACATGATCAATGTCAACACACAGTGGCTCTACTTCCTAAAAATACACATTTGTTTTTCTTTTATTAAAGGGGGGTTGGTTATAAGGTCGAGATATAAAAAAAAGCTGACTTGACCTTATAAGTTATAACCATGTGGAAATTTCTTCAAATAAACATTTTATTTCCACCATAAGCACTTAGAGCCCAGGAAAAGTCCAAATTGTTCACCTTATAACCAACCCCCCTGTACATCAAAGATTATTCATTAATTTACAAGGACATCAGGTCGCATACTATGACACTTGCAAATTTGGCACCGGAAAAATTTATGGGACATTTTCTTCAAAAATCTCTTTCGCTGAATAATTTTTCTCCCAAAACACTTTTGTCTGCAATTTCCTAAATTTATGGAAAAAATCCTTTTGAAATTGATTTTAAAAGTTTTTCGTACAAATATCGCCAAAAACTTCCCTGAAAAACTTTTTCTCCGAAAAGACCTGATAGTAGTACAAAAATGACGGGTTTTGGTAGGCTATATCATATAGCGACCAAAATATTAGACCCAAGTACTCTGACGACAACTTCGAAATGATATGAAACATACCCGTCGGCAGAATTCTTGAACGGATTCAAATTCGGGTATGAAATTAATGTAAAAGTCTGGTTGCCGTTGTAATTCGGCGGAGGCGACTAATCTCATCCAGCAGACGATGTAACTGGCCATTGCTGGTTCACTGAGACGCTCCGTTAACTGCGCAGAGCTCGTCTCACTTTGCAATTCAGAAACAAAATCTGTCACTAAAATCACTTTTTTAAGTACAGTGCATCACCACGTTTGAGCAGTTTTTTCATTAGGGCCGTTTTTGGGATCGTAACAATTTTATGATTTCGTTATTATAGCACAATGATTATAGCCTATAAGTAGGGTCCGAACGGGGGTCCGCCGATTTTCTTGAAATTGGGATATGTTTTAGATATAGTGCCCTAGATAAACCACCTGAAATATTTAAGAATTTTTTTTTACGTTAACTCCCAGGAGGAGTCTTACAAACTCCAGATTTTGCACATTTTTNGGTGCGCTCAAAACAGAAAATACTGTCGTTTTGAGCCGGAGTGAAAAACATATTATCGGTATCGTGGGAAGAAAGCGCCCGGAGTGACTTCTTATACAGATTCAACACACGGTGGCGGTGTGGGGTAAAACGATAAACTTGGTATGATGGGATGAAATTATGACCAATCAATTGTCCGCCATATTTGAGGGAACCGCGCGTTGCCATTTCAGCTTAAGTCGACAATCTAAATCAATTACAAATGTAATTTTAAATTTTCAAAAATAATTACATGGACAAAAAATAATAGAAATTGTGCCGTCGATAACCGAGAAAAAATAATTTGAATATTCGGCCTACGCCTGAGATGTAAAAGTTCTGTTCCTTTGCAGAACTTGAAAAATGATTAGAACAGAACGTAGCGTTCTATTTACATCACAAAAAAGAACGAGCTTCTGTTCTTTTACATCTCTGGCCAACACCGTTACCAGGTCAAAATTTCTCACCTACGCCGCCTCGGCACTGCGCGGTTATCGGGTCAAATTAAGGTAATTGGAATTTTTTCGGAAAATATAGGCCGGATAACGGCGCAGGGGTATAAAAAAAATCTGCCGGTTAACTTGGTAGGGTGTAGGCCAATTGACTGAAAAGCACTTTGGCACTTGCGGGATTTTCTTAGGAATTTTCAATATATTTGTGGAAAAAACGGTCCCAATTATTGTCTAGAAACATTAATCTGCCAGATGATAGCTAGGGCAAAAAAAGCTGCCGGATTAGTGAGAAGGGGTCGACTCGGGTGTATTTGATTTTCTTGGAAAACTCGGGTGTATTTTAGTTTAATGACTCAAATACACCTGACAGACTCAAATACGCCCGAGTTTTTCGAGAAACCGGGTGTATTTTGATACAAACTCAAAAACACTCGAATTTCTAGGAAAGCTCAAAAATACCCGAGAAACTCAAATACACCCGAGTTGGCCCGATCACGTATTAGTGCGTAAGCGGTGAACATGAATATCGTAGCTTTTTTGGAAATATGAAAGTAACAAATAAAGAAAGTACTGGTATATAGTTATGAATTATTTTTCAATCATCGTTTTAAAAACATGTTTTTTGTGGGGACAGTGAAAAAATAAAATGGAGTGAAAACATGGTATATTAGGCATACAGAATATCATAGTGGCCGGGTCGAAATAAGAGATTGATTTTCGCATCGTCATTGAAGAAGTTTATAATTTGAGGTTCACCTTCCCGCCGTTCCATACAGGCCACACGAACTGGCACTTCAAGGCCTGTTGATAGCGCCGTTATCACCACATGATCAATGTCAACACACAGTGGCTCTACTTCCTAAAAATACACATTTGTTTTTCTTTTATTACAGGGGGGTTGGTTATAAGGTCAAGATATAAAAAAAAACTGACTTGACTTTATAAGTTATAACCATGTGGAAATTTGTACATCAAAGATTATTCATTAATTTACAAGGACATCAGGTGGCATAATATGACACTTGCAAATTTGGCACCTGAAAAATTTTACGGAACATTTTCTTCAAAAATCTTTTTCGCTGAATAATTTTTTCACCCAAAACCCTTTTGTCTGCAATTTCCTAAATTTATGGAAAAAATTATTTTGAAATTGATTTAAAAAGTTTTTCGGACAAATATCGCCAAAAACTTCCCTGAAAAACTTTTTCTCCGAAAAGACCTTATGATCGTAGTACAAAAATGACCATATAGGCTATATGATATAGCGACCAAAATATTAGAGCTAAGTACTCCGAACTTCGGAGTCCGAAGACAAATTGGAAATGATATGAAACATACCCGTCGGCAGAATTCTTGAACGGATTCAAATTCGGGTATGAAATTAATGTAAAAGTCTGGTTGTCGTTGTAATTCGGCGGAGGCGACTAATCTCATCCAGCAGACGATGTAACTGGCCATTGCTGGTTCACTGAGACGCTCCGTTAACTGCGCAGAGCTCGTCTCACTTTGCAATTCAGATACAAAATCTGTCACTAAAATCACTTTTTTAAGCAGTGCATAACCACGTTTCCGCACTCTTTTCATTAGGGTCGTTTTTTGTGGCCGTAACAAGTTTGTGATTTCGTTATTATAACATGTGTTAATCATTGTAATGATTATACAGGGGGTTGGTTATAAGGTCAAGGTCTAAAAACTGACTTGACCTTAATACAATTTGAAAAAACTGACTTGACCTTATAACCAACCAGAAATTTTTTTCCACAATAAACCTTTGTGCTGGGAAAAAGTTTAAAAAACGACATGATTTTATAGAAAAAAAAGTGTAAAAAGACATGAAGAAATCACTAAAAAACTGACTTGACCTTATAACGGCACAAATGGCTGACCTTATAACCAAACCCCCTTGTAGCCTATAAATTATATAGGGCAAAGCAGAAAAAAACCGTCACCTTTTAACCACTGACCAAAGTGAAGAGTTTGAAAGCTATTTGCTTGACCTTAGAGCGGCTTAAATATTAAGAACTTACTGAGAACACTTTAGAACAAATTATAGAACTCCTTCTAAAGAAAAAGCACATGTGTGACCTTAGAACCACTTTAGTTTAAACATAAATATAAACCTTGTTCATAGAAGTCGTCAACGGTGACATCTGGATAATTAAGTTGCTCGATGAGGAAGTCGCGCGTCTTTTTCATATTGTCTTTTATTCTGTTAATTTCGTCAATTTGTCCGATGAGAAGTTCGAAAAGCGCAAATGCAAACGCACGGTAGAAACAATTACCATCTGGTCGAATACGGATTATGTCCGAATATTTTTCTCCTAAATGCTATATTCTCNTTATCAATAAGAGGACTAGTTTCGGCGATTTCCTTTTGAATGTCGTCTCTAGTGGCCATTATTGCACGGTCGAGTTCTTGATTGTCCATAGAGGCCAACACGTCGGCCGTACTTTGCTCCGCCATAAACACAAAAAACACTTATCTAAAACAAATACTTTGTTCAGTGATTCCGTAAAAAATCTCAAATTTTACAGAAGAACTTGTCATTCATTTAATTATTGCCCCTAAAAAGCTCCGTTTAACAACACTAAATGACCTTATAAACACAGAAAAATAGCCTAAGGCCTGATATATAGCAACTTCGTTTATTTTGTAAACAAATAAATATCAATCTTGTTTATTTTCACAATCGTGTTTACTCATTTTTTTTATTTTTAACAATATGCAGAAAACTCGTTTCTGATATTCAAAGATAATTTGTACGAGTTTTTTTTTGTTTACCCGAAAAATTACAATTTCACCAGAAACCCTACAGGGTTCATTGAATGAACTTCATTCCCCTAATTCGATTGCATTTTCCATGGCACCCCACAAAAGTGGCCATAAAAATTAAAAAAATTTAATTTGACCCCGATATGACCCTAAAAAATGGGTCAAATTACAATTTGCTCGTATGGCAATATTTGACCCATCAATCGAAAGCATTTGTCGCACTGATTCCGAAGATGCTATGTTTAAATCCTTAAAGTGTAATTTGACCCTCTATAGCCCAAAAAGGGGTAAAATTACAAAAAATGACCCTATTAAAATGGTTTGCCTATTCTTTGAAAGCGAAGTTATCGGTTACAGACTGTAACTTACAGTTATCTGTAAATAATTGAAGAAAAAAATTCTACCCTTACAGATTTATTTATATTGAACACATGTGTTAAGCAAAGGAAAAAAAGAACTTTTTGAAAAAACAGACGGCATAAACAAAAAGTTTTGAATGTATACTTGAGCGCGGCGATCTGAACATTAAAAAGTAGTTTATTTATTCTAGATTGGTTTATAGTCAAGCTTTGATTCGAGTCGTTTTGCGTCGGACACTTTTCGGACCGCTTTCATCATATCTTCCTGATTAACATAGTCCCGCTCGGCCCGAATGGCAAAAAGACCGGCTTCGGTACAAACATTACGCAAATCGGCCCCATTAAAGCCGTCGGACAGTTTAACTACGGCTTCGTAATCGATTTCACCGTGCGTTGCGATTGGTCGAGAATGGATCTTCATAATGTCCAGACGAGCTTGCTCGTTAGGTAGAGCTAGATAAAAACCGGTTACAAGTAGTAATGGCGTCTATATACAGGTTATACACCCCCTGCGCAATTATGTTGCCGAACTGTAATACACCAGATGTACTTTATCTTTGGAATTCTTGGGGCTACACTGAACCAAGATAATGGAAAATAGGGTAATATTACCAGCATATGTTATAAGGGTACAAAGTATGGTCGAAATTGCGTAGACGACACCAAGATAATGGAAAATACGGACTACGCAACTCGAAAGTATTGCGAAATACGTACGTTAAAAAAAATTACAATTTTAAAGACGAGTTTTTTTTAGTAGCATTGAGTAGCAACTTACGTATTTCAATTTTTCGGTCCAAGCGACCGGGCCGCAAAAGTGCTGGATCGAGAGTGTCGGGTCTGTTCGTCGCCATAATCATTTTAACCTGTCCGAGAGCGTCGAACCCGTCCATTTGATTTAGCAGCTCCATCAACGTTCTAGAACGATCTTTTAACAATTGTGTTCAAAATATTTTTTCAGAAACTTAAGGTCCGTCGCTATCTGTCTTGGTTTCACCGAAATCTTTGTTCCAAAAAGGTAATTTTTGCGTCGGGTTAAAAAAAACGATCCAAGCACTCTGCTGGAAATTACTGAGTTGAAAATATCATACCGTTGAATTTCTCGATCAGCTGAAGTTCCTTCTGAAAAGCGTCGTCCACCAATAGCGTCGATTTCGTCCATAAAGATAATACAGGGTTGATGATCACGTGCGTAATTAAACATTTCTCGGATTAAACGCGCCGACTCCCCAATATATTTGTCAACAATTGCCGAAGAAACAACCTTAGAAATTTAGTTAGTATCTGTTTGTAAACAGTACCTGTCCCTTGAGTGCCACACTTAAGATTTTGAGAACGCGTCACTCAAGGGACTGATAGGGACGGGATTAATTGATATAAATTAAAAACTGAATAACGTCTAATATTAGTTAAAGGAGGTTATAAAGAAAGGTGAATTGGTCGAACGTTATTTTTGGCCGTTTTTTATATGAATGAGGTGTTATTGATCGAATAAATTATACCAATTCACTTGTGTTCATAAAGTTGTTTAAAGGATATAAAAACACCTACTCTAGACTTTTTTTTCGTTTTTAGAATATTTTTCACAAATTATTTGAATTACCTTCAAAAAGTTTGCATCCAATTGTGATGCAACTGCACGAGCCAGAAGTGTTTTTCCAGTTCCAGGAGCACCATATAATAAACAACCTAAAAATGGATTTATATTATACACGGGAGCGCTAACTGAGGGCACGCCAAGTAAGGGTAGGTTTCGAAAAAACGTAACTACTGCAAACACTTGCAAACAAAAAATTCCAAAAAGATATGATTTCTATAAAAAAATCCTAGTGATGGGGGGAAGGTCTTCACCCGAAAAAAAAAGTGAAAAAGACATGATTTCTAAAATTATCCGAGTTTTTTTACCCGTGTTTTTTTACCCGTGTCGTTCTAAACGTATATGCCTCGTTCTAAATTTACACCCAAAAAAGTGAAAAAATACATGATTTATCTTGAAAAAAAATGACTTGACCTTAGTGCAAAAAGATGTCCTTATACAGGTCTCACATTGTGACCTTATAACCAGATCCCCTGTATTAAATTTATTCAAGACAAACCTTTTGGTGGTGAAATTCCGACTCTTTGGAAAAGTTCTGGGTTGTTTAGGGGTAGCTCGATGACTTCTCGAAGTTCGCGAACTTGCTCTGACAATCCACCAATCTCGGAGTATGAAATGTTGCCGGGGTCTTCGTGGGACATATTATAGACAAGGGGGTCGACCTCACGTGGTAAATATCGCATAATCGTCAGTGTTGTCATATCAAGGGCTACACGGGTACCCGGTTTAAGTTCAGCCTTATCTACCTGACGGCGACATCCCACGACATATCGAGGACCATTTGTCGCCTAAAATCAAAATTTTAATCAGCTCGTGACCAAATACAGGAAGGCGTGGTTATAAGGTCAAAGTTAGAAAAAATGACTTGCCTTATGTGCATTAGTAAAATCGTTTGATCGGAACTTCATTTTTAAACTATTTAGTCTAGTTAATATATTTATAGTAAACTTTAGTTTACTTTCACCTTATAACAACCTTATTTAATTAAAAATGACTTGACCTAACAACCATTTTTGAAAAAAGACATGATACTAGAGATAATCGTCTGAAAAAATCCGTAAAAAGGTATTTCTATAAAACTTGACATAAAACTTGACCTCATATGACTTATAGCGGTCCAAATATCCGACCTTACAACCACGACCCCTGTATTTTGATTAAAAACGCACCTTAACAATAAATTTTTCTTCTGTTAATTGCTTCAAGACTTCGCCGACGATTTGGCCGACGGACTGTAACGCTTTGAGGTCATTTTCGGACTTTTCGTAATCTTTATTTAACTTCTTTTCATCTTCGCGGACTTTTTTGAGTTTTGCCTCTAATTCACGATGTTCGACTAATTTACGTCGGTAGTTTNGAAGTACGATTCCGGATAAAACTCGGGTAAAAAAAATGGAATTCGGGTGAAACTTGGGTAAAAATTTTTAATTCGGGTAAAATGCGGGTAAATTCGGGTAAATGCGGGTAAAACACACGGGTTGGAATCGGGTTGGACAACGATAATTACGACCTAGTAACCCGAACGGGTTGGTTACCCGAGTTATACCCGAAACGGGTAATGACGGGTAACTTTACCCGACTTTTACCCGCGGAATTGGAATCGGGTTGGACAAGAAAAAAAATCCAATGTGCCGACCTCTGGTCATAAGGTCAAAGTTAGAAAAAAAAATGAGTTGCCTTAAGTGCATTAGTAAAATCGTTTGATCGTAACTTATGAAACTTCATTTTTAAACTATTTAAATAGTTTACTTTCACCTTATAACAACCTTATTTAATTAAAAATGACTTGACCTTACAACCATTTTTGAAAAAGACATGATACTAGAGATAATCGCCTGAAAAAATCCGTAAAAAGGCATGAATGGTATTTCATAAAACTTGACCTCATATGACCTATAGCCTATAGGCTATAGCGGTCCAAATATCCGACCTTACAACCACGGCCCGTGTATTTTGGTTAAAAACGCACCTTGACAATAAATTTTTCTTCTGTTAATTGCTTCAAGACTTCGCCGACGATTTGGCCGACGGACTGTAAGGCTTTGAGGTCATTTTCGGACTTTTCGTAATCTTTATTTAACTTCTTTTCATCTTCGCGGACTTTTTTGAGTTTTGCCTCTAATTCACGATGTTCGACTAATTTTCGTCGGTAGTTTTCCAGCGCTCTTTCTCGCGCATCCGCCATTATTTAATCTGAAAAATACGATTTTTTAGTATTGAACACAACACGGGTGTATTTTGGCGAACGGTCAATTTCGAGAAAGTATAATTAATAGTGACTTTAGTGATCTTTAAAGATACAGGGGGTGATACAATTCCTGGACGGTTTTAGTTAATAAAATGAGACGAACGTAGAATTCAGGGACAAAAGTCAAAATCGAAAAACATGTCAGACTTGAACTACCCCTGTAGTGGGTATTAACGTTTAAATATGAGTATATAGGCGGTTATAAGGCAACATATTAGGAAACTCTTCTATTTGCAAATGTTTATAAGGTCAAATGAGTTTTTCAAGTGCGTTTTTTAAACTATACCTTTAAGGGGTATAGTAAAACTAAAACGTACAGGGGTCTGCTTATAAGTTCCAGCCCTACAAAACTGACTTGACCTTAATGCATTTGAAAAAACTCATTTGACCTTATAAACATTTGAAAAAAAGATGCTTCCTAATAGTGTCAAAAAACGCTGAAGCGTGAAAACATGTCTTTTGACGCTGTTAATTTAGGTTCCTATAGTTAATATGTTTTCTATAGGAAAAATGCCTTGACCTTATGAATGTCCGACCCTATAGCCACATCACCTTTTCAGTGAACCATTTGAGGAATATATCCCATATTTAATATCAAACATTTTTATACATATTCGCCGATTTAACCGTTCTCCCAAATTTTGCTTTTAAGGTTTCCGATGGGAAAGAATCTGAAGATTGAATATATGAAACAGTAACAATAAAGTAAGACTTGTTTTAAAAATAATAAATGAGCGATTTTTTGAATTTTTTCGGGCTTTCTAAAATTGGGAAAAAACGGATACAGTGCGTATCAACAATTGCACGGTGTTTTAAATGAGCGAAAAAAAAAATTATATTACGGGTAAAAAGGGGTTGTAGCTGCAAAAATGTATATTGAAAATAATATATACACCCCCTGCGCAAAAATCAGGACGGTTTTCCGCCTGTGCTGCCGGGCGGTTCTGTTTTGAAAAAAATTAAAGGGACACCTGAATTGCTTACTGCGGTGCGCAGTTATAGAACAACCTGGACAATTATCCGACAAGTTTTTCACGGAGAAAGTGGCCAAATAACTGCGCCGGGGGTGTATTAAGAATGACACGTTAAAATGGCGATGTAATATCCTATTTGTAATACAGTCCTTGATTCCATAACGGCCGTTTTCGGTTCTCGAAAAAAACGGCCGTTATGGGATAAACGGCCGTAATGGAAGCGCCCCTTATGGACTGTATATAACTCCGAGAAAGAATTTTATTTTTTAAATTTTAACGTGAACTGAAAATTTGGGGCAAAAAACGCCATTTAAAGGTGGTTTGAATATTTTCGAAATTTTGGCAACCAAATATTTTTACAAAAAANTTTTCATGGAGGAAGTGGCCAAATAACTGCGCTGGGGGTGTATTAAGAATGACACGTTAAAATGGCGATGTAATATCCTATTTGTTATACAGTCCTTGATTCCATAACGGCCGTTTTCGGTTCTCGAAAAAAACGGCCGTTATGGGATAAACGGCCTTAATGGAAGCGCCCCTTATGGAATGAAGGACTGTATATAACTCCGAGAAAGAATTTTATTTTTTTTAATTTTAACGTGAACTGAAAATTTGGGGCAAAAAACGCCATTTAAAGGTGGTTTGAATATTTTCGAAATTTTGGCAACCAAATATTTTTACAAAAAAATATTCTTAAAATTCAGTTGGACCTCAAGGTCAACTTTTTCGGGGGTCAATATTTATCAAGTTCAAAAGTCTGAATAAGAAGTGTAGGGACATTTTGCCTGGCTTGAATACTCGGAGCCGATTCCGGACGACTTTTCGCTAGGACTTGGCCCAAGCAACTTCATAGTCAAAGTGGTAACAAGTTCCTGCGCTTTTTGAAGCGACGTGGAAGTCATAAGGTCATCGGAAGCTGTCAACTCGCGAGCACAATGGAGCGCATTTTCAATTGATTTCTCTAAAAGCTGAATGGGGGAAGGTGATTGGTCGGTCGATTGACGACTGATTTTGACCAGAGGCTCATCTGGGTCCGGTTCCTCAGTTTCCGGTTTTGACCTCTTATTGGCTTTCCAGTAATCACGACCGTCCTTTCTCTTTATTTCTTTCCAATTACTCCTTGAAACAAAATATATAAACTTTAGGGGGTTGGTTATAAGGTAAATGGTAGAAGACCTTATAACTAACTACAAGGGGGTTGGTTATAAGGTTAATTGTTGAAGACCTTATAACTAACTATAAAGGGGGTTGGTTATAAGGTCACGGTTCAAAAAACTGACTTAATTTTTCGCCAGTAACAAAATTTTTCGACTATAAGACCCCAGTGCTGGGAAAAAAACTCAAAAAGACATGATATGAATCATATGATTTTGAAGATATTTCCCAAAAAGCATGAATCTCAAGGGAACTGACTTGATCTTATAACGGTCCAAATGGCTGACCTTATAACCAACCGCCTGTAAAAATTGTTGCAGGAGTTCATGGTCATAACGTCAAGGTATGAAAAACTGACGTGACCTTAAATACGTCAAAACCGACTTGACTTTAAATATTAACCGTATAACTAACTTTAAATTTGTGTAAACAAAGTTTTAAAAATTCACTAATGCGTCTCTCAAAAAAAAACGTAGAAAGACATGATTTTATAAGAAACCATTATGCAAAAAAATTACTTACAGTTGAACTGTGATGGGTAAGTTCATGTGTGTTACTTCTTGCTTCCCGATTGATTCCATGGCCCGATAAGCATCCGCATGTTCCACAAATTCAAGCCACGCTTTACCCTACAGATATTTTTAAATTTTAGCGTAAAGGGGTTGGTTATAAGCTCAAAAGCTGAAAAACTGACTTGACCTTAATGAACTTTGAAAAAACTGACTTTATCTGATAACCATTTGAAAAAAAAATTCGACCACCAAAGTTTTTTTACATCCTAAGTTTCTTTTTCCTGCGAAAAAAATTTCAAAAAAGACATGATTTCTATAGAAAAAAAAGTGCGAGCGCGGGGGGAGGTCTCCATCCAAAAAAAGCTTGATTTAAAAAAGACATGATTTTAAAGATTTTTTTTTAAAGCATACTTCTCACAAAACTGACTTGACCTTATACGTTATAACGGTGCAAATGGCTGCCCTTATAACGAACCCCCCTGTAATTCATAAAAATTATTTTTAATCGACATCATTATTCGTCAAAAAAGGTTATCTCTCAATTATTTTTCTCTCAAAGTTTAAAGGGCATATTATCCAACGGACCTAATGACCGTAATTTGAAAATACCCTAAAAATCTGTTTTCTCTCTAAAAAATATTCAAAAACGTCCGAAAAAAAAGAAGAAATTTTGAGTAATGCCGCGTTACTAGTGCGCCTAGTTAGGCCCGTTTTTCGGAAGATAATAAGGCCATAAAGGGGTTACCGAAATTTCAATTAGTCTAGGTTTCTCTTTATTTGGCCTACCTTGGGTATGTTTAGGTAATTTTTGACCTCTCCAAACTTGTGCCCAATTGCAATAATTTGATCATCGGACGCTGGTCGCCCCAAATTTAGCAATATAACCTTCGCCTAGAAAAAAATATTTTTTTTTGAAATAAAAACATGTTTTTTGTGGCTCCTTACATTCATTTCGCGTAATTTGCGAAGTTGTTGAGTCAGCGAAACCGTTCCATGTTGTTGATAAACACTCTGTTGCTGTTGTGTTGAAATTGGACTTAAGGTCGTTTTTTAATTAGAAAAACCAATTTAAAATTGAATTTTATACTGAAAATACACCGCTAAAGGTACTGGTAGAATTTTCACTTCCGGTTTTGTCCGGGAAACCAATTTATAAATAAAAAAAAAAATTCTGTGAAATACGGGGTAAAAAATTGCTACAGGGGAGTTGTTTATAAGGTCAAGGTCTACAAAACTGACTTGGCCTTAAATGCATTTTAAAAAACTGAGTTGACCTTATAACCAACAGATTTATTTGAAAAAAACCGACTTGACTTTAGTGCAAAAAACTGACCCCCTGTAAATTTCACGTTGGTCCCGCAAAACATGACTTCATCCAATTTCAGTAAAAACATGTACAGTCCTCGTCCCCGAAACGAGTAAAAGTAAGTAAAAAAAGACTTACCCCTTTTTGGGACAAGGACTGTAGCCCCCTGTCTCACATTAGGAGAAGGTTTTCTAATTTTTCCCTTTTTCGAAAAAAAAATGCGTCCCTTACTTTGAATATTTTTGGTGGAAGTCTCCCTTAATTTTTAATTACGTGCCTTAATGTGAGACCCCCGTGTATATATGCATTTTTCACGTCAAAATCCAACAAAAGTTTTCAATTTATATTCTAATACAAAGTTAAATATAAGATAAAAACTACAGTCCTTACTCATTTATCGGACGGTTTTTCGGTTCTCGAAAATAGCGTCCGAAAAAGGATCATGGTCACAAAAAGTCCATTTTCTATATAATGGCCCAATTTTGGCCAAAAAAGGAACAATCGTCCGATAAATGATTAAGGACTGTATTTATTATATAAAATAATTTATTCTAGGTTAGTCTTTCTAAAAAACGACCTTGGAGTAATTTCTGTTTTAACTAGACCATTTATACTTCTAAAAGATGAAATTCCGGGCGCATCCCCTAGCAACCCGCGACCGGTGTTAACCATCAAGGCCGGTCCCGGAATGGGCCCGCATGCGTGGTTGGTCAATAACTGTGCCGGGGCGTCACCTAAGAGCCCTCTCCCCGGCACCATTGTATGCCCGTCGGCCTTAAACATGACGGCCTTTTTTTAAGTTTCTCTAAAGTTCAAATCTTTCAGATCATTTGAAAAAAAAACAATTTATTTAGTTTCTTGTTATTAACTCCTTGTTAAAAATAAAATGCGCGCCGCTGATTGGCTGTAATTGAAAAATCCTTACTACTCGAATTACGCAGCCAATCAGCGCTCGTTTTCAGACAAGTCTGCGTAATTTTAACTTTTCATTGATAAAAATAAAATTTATTTACTATAAAATGAAAAAATCGTATAAATTTTATATTTTTTTCGAAAAAAAAAGTAAACAAAAAATGAAAATTGTAATTTTTATAACGTTTTTACGGTCCTAAAACTCACTTTGGCCATTTTTACAAGTTGTTACATTATGTAAAAATATTTTTGACAGCAAAAATATAATATATTTTTATTCTTGGGGCAAATCACTCGAGCTCCGATTCATTTGGAAAACATGACACTGGAGAGAAAGTTAATAGAGAAAAGTATTGAAAACCCTTGAAGTTTAATAGCATTTCGAAATATTAACTACATAGGATGCGCCTTTAACCGGCCCCTTTGAACAAAATCTTTTTTCAGAGATAGCATTTTTCAACGACTACGCATTGAGCCGCTAACCGCCCAAAAACCCGATAAAAGGCCGGTTCTTGAAGACTTTTTGTGGTCGGTTAACGGCGCACCCTGTGTATATTAAACAATAACTTAAGAGAAACCCGTTTTCATCACTACGAAAAAAAATTATAACCCAGACACAACAGGTCGGTTTCTCTTAGTTATGGTTTAATATACACAGGGTGCGCCGTTAACCGACCACAAAAAGTATTCAAGATCCGGCCTTTTATCGGGTTTTTGGCAGTTAGCGGCTCAATGCGTAGTCGTTAAATAATTTTGTTACTGAAACAAATTTCAAATATCTCATATGTGGTGCTCAATGTTCATATTTTTTTTATGACTCATAGGCTATCTGTCAAAATCTGTCAAGAAACGGGATTTTGTCAAGAAAAGGGCAATCTGTCAAGATTTTGGGGCACTGACTGTTCGACCACATACGTTAACGGTGAAAACACAGTTTTTAGGAACTAGATAAATGTTTTTTGTAAAAACTTGTTAATAAAATAAAAAAAAATAATTTTTTTTACCCATGAGCCGCAAGACGAGTCTGCATTTCCATATTTCAATGTTTTCAAATTTTCTATAGAAAACTTTCGATATATTTTTGAAGTCCTTATTTCAGAGAAACAATAAAAAACTACAAATATAATTGAGTTTTTGGAGAAATGAGGGTATTCTCGCGCTACTTGTCGAATAGCCGAGTTTTCAAACAATATGACCACTGGATGGCAAAAAGGCCACTTTTAACGCAAATGATAACAGCCGGGACACTTTGCGCTGTGGGAGATATCGTAGCCCAGCAGGCTTTTGAAGGACGCCGAGTGCATGATTATTATCGCACACTGAGAATGGCATCTTTTGGATTTCTTTATTGGGCACCTATTTGTAGTAAATGGTGAGAAAATTTGAAAAACACGCCCCCAAAAAAAGCCTAAATATGATCGTATTAATTTTCCCCGAAAATACAATTCTTTTTGAAAAACGCTGAAGCGAAAAAAAAAACATTTTTTTTTTCATTTTTGCCAAAAACAATACACCGCCTGCGCTGTTATCTTGCAACTTTTGCATGAAAAAACTCCGCAGGATAACGAAGCAAACGGGGACATTTGCAAGATAATAGCGCAGTGCCTAACACATAAAGATAGAGATTCCTGGAAAATTGGCCGAAAAAATCCGCAAGATAACGGAGCCAACAGGAAAATCGGCAAGATAACGGGTGACAAGATAACCGCGCAGGGGTGTATAATTTTGTTGCAGAGAAAGTTTAACCACAAAATAATCATTTTTTTCTTACTAATTTTTCAATTCATAACTCTTCAGGATGGTGGTGGCCGAACGGTTATTTCCGGGAACAGCCGCCTCGCAATTGTTCAAGAAAATTGTGTGTGACCAAATTCTATTCACTCCCGTCATTTTATCCTGTTTTTTGATGATTAATGCAGGTAAAATTCAATGACACCGTTTAAATTCGTACAAATTACAAACTGAAATTGAGATAGTGATCTCCATTTGGTGTAATTCGCCGAAAAAAAATTCGACCGATTCATCTATCTATAGTCACAGGGGAGGGCTTAATAAGGGACGGTTGGCAATTTTTGATAACCGTCCCTTATTAAGCATCAATTCTTTCTTATTTCAACTCCCAGGGGAGGTGGTCTTTTGTATAATAGTATTGTACAGGTATTAGTACAGTGGGAGGGCGTCATAAGGGACAGTGTAATAAGGGCCGCTTTTTATACGAAAGGAAATAATTCGTCTGAATACGGGACGAGGTACGTTTTTTGCGAAAAACCGCGGTGGCCTAAATGGTTATAAAAATAATACCGTATTACCATTTAGGGCACCGCGGTTTTTTGCAGAAAACGTACCTCGTCCCGTATTCAGACCAATTATTTTCTGTCGTATAAAAAGCGGCCCTTCTTACGCTGTCCCTTATGACGCCCTCCCACTGTATTTTTTTATTGTAGATGGTATTCTTATTTTTATTTTATACCAATTNGAGAGAAACCGGTATTTTAAGTTTTGTCCGGCGATTTATCGGCGGACAAAGGCCTAACTCAAAAAAGTGCTCCGTTAAGGGCAGATGCCACATATTCAGCTATCAGGTGCAAAAAAAATTATTTCAATCGGATAACTCTATCATACCGAGAAGTTGCACACAAAAATGTGACCTCTTAAAAAAAAGCCGTCAGTAAATACTAATATTACCAGAAAGTTTTTCGCAGAAAACGTACCTCGTCCCGTATTCAGACCAATTATTTTCTTTCGTATAAAAAGCGGCCCTTATTAAAATGTCCCTTATGACGCCCTCCCACTGTACTTTTTTTATTGTAGATGTTAATCTTATTTTTAGTTTATACCAATTCATACGGTGTCAGTTCAAAGCTCATTTTAGAAAATTTTCAAACACTTTTATTTTAGCACTATCTGGACAGGGGCTAAGTGGCGGGTTAAATAAACTAAAAGTGGATTTTGGTTCAATGCTGGTGGCCAATTGGTCCGTGTGGATTCCGGCTCAACTTTTGAATTTTTATTTTATGCCCTTAAATTACCGTGTCGTGTTTATTCAAGTCGTGGCGCTTTTTTGGAATATGTACGTTTCGTGGAAAGCTAACAGAGAAATCTAGCAATAATTTCACATGTCTTTTTAATGTGACAATTTTTAAGTGTTTACCAGTTTTTTAACATTTGTTTTTTCGTAAAGTGACCTGATTTTTTAGGATAAATAGCCGGTAGAAATTATAAAAAAGGTTCTTCTATCCGAGTCCTGTCGTTTACCTATACTGTATACGTATTGACAACACCACCTAACCGGTTATCTTAGCAACTGTGTTGCTGAAAAAGTGTAAAGATAATTGGGTAGGGTATTTGGGAAGATAATTGGAAATAGCGATACATTTTGTTCCAAAAAGTTTTAAGATAACCAAATTTTGTTAAGATAACTGGTTAAGGGTGTATTTTTTAGCCTGAAAACCTTCTCCAAAGTTTGGAGTCAAAACTGACTACAGTCATTACTCTCAATACGGACGCTTTTTCTGAAAGTCGAAAAATGGGCACTTTATTACAATTCACCCCAATACGGACGCTATTTTCGAGAATCAAAAACGTCCGTATTGGAAGTAAGGACTGTATTATTAAAATTTTCGTAGCCGTTTCGGTGAACTCATAATTGCTATCGAACAAAAACACTGCTGGACAGTAAGAATGAAATATGCTCCTAAACGGGAATAAATTTCCAATTTTTTTTTTTAGATTTCTTGAAAATTTGAAATCAGGAATCGAAAAAGTTGGATGAGTATTGCTCGCGTTTTTTTGCGGGATGCGTTTGCTCGTTTTAATCGGGCGTTGGAAAAGCGACCAATCCGCACACAGATGATTGCCGGCGGCACATTGACGTTCTTGGGAGATATCATTGCGCAGCAGGGGGTCGAAAAGCGCTCATTTCAGGAACATGATTGGGTTCGATCGGGTCGGATGGCTTTTTTTGCCGTTGCTGTTTGGACAGGCTTTGGCTATGCTTGGTACGTTGCAACGCGTTGTTGTGTAAAACTGTCTTATAGCATTTTATAAACTTCCATTTCTCAATTCTTAAGGACCGGTGGGTCGTGTTTTTTACAAACTTTTTTTTTCGGGGAAACCGCTTTAAAACCCGTTCTACAACAACAATTACATTATTTTTTGTGTTGTTATACAATCCCGGCTTTCAGATTGTGCACCGTCAAATTGTGCACAACTACTAAATTGCGCACTTTTCAGAAAAATTAACGTGACTGAGAAATTTTGCACGTTTTTTCGGACCGATGTTTCATCAAACGACCTTTAAATGGTGTAGTATAAAACAGTGTTCTACTTCAAGGTCGAATTATTTTTATTGACATACCTATGGCCGCCAACCCTCCAGGGCGACTTGAACTTGATAAAAATTGTAAATTGAGCCGTCTATCAGTTAAACAATGTTGTTGCTATTGATATCATTTTTTCGTTAAAATGTTCCAATTACTAAGGCGATAATTTCCATGCGAACTTCTTTGCGTCCGAGGTCTAGAACAAACAATATTTCGAAAAAACTCTTAAAATTGGAAAATCCTCAAAGTGATCTAGAAATATCATGAACACGATTGGGCGCAATAAGTTTCTTCGTAATATCCCACAAAAAGTAAATCAATAGCACCAAAATTTAACGTATAGGTGAAGTTACAAATATTTTCAAAACTAGCCCTTTCTTTTACAGGTTCACATTGGCCGAAAGATGGTTTCCGGGTCGGACAGTATTAAATATGGTGAAAAAGTTGTGCATCGACCAGTTGGTGATGGTTCCGGTAATGTTGGGAATTTTCTTCACAATGAACGAGGGCCTTCAGGGTAACGGAATTTCGGGTATAAAAGCGCGAATCGAAGCTGACTACACAAATGTCCTCGTCAAAAATTGGACCCTTTGGACCCCGGCCCAATTTATCAATTTTTATTTCGTTCCCGTGCTCTACCGTGTACTGTACACGCGGGCAATATCATTCTTCTGGAACATTTACCTCTCATGGGCAGCTCACGAGAAACACTAATGTTAAATTTCTGGCGCAACTTTTACCATTTGTTATTAACGCATTCAACATGAACGTTATTGATGGCACTTCGGTTTTCCGGCGAAAATGTTTTCGGAAAATTTAGAGGAATTTTTTGTTCTAATTGTAAGTTACGTCGCCAAATATTTTTTTTATGAAATTTGTCCGAGAAACGTTTTCCTAACCAGAGGTCGGCACATTAGTTTTTTTTTCTTATGCGACACCTAACCCTTTTCTGTCGGAAAATATCGGGTCATACCCAGAAAATGGCTACCCGACCAGTACCCTGCCCGGGTCTGGTACGTGTAAACTCGGGTACCGGAGTGCCGACCTGTGTCTGGAATCCTGACGATTCTTCGAAAGTTTTTCGTAAATTTACGATTGTAAAAAATTTGAAAATTTACATTTTCTCCGAAAAGCCGTGATGCCGTTTATGATTACTTTAAATGGGAAATTTCCACTGAAATCTAATTACCTGCTTTTGTGTCCTAATTTTGCACATCAATTTACACTAAAATCAACAAATGCGTCCGAAAGTAACATAATTTTTCGAAATTATAGAACCGTATTCCAGGAATACTATTCCTAGTTCCAATGTAGAGACATAGAAAGAGACTTAGAAGTACGGTAATTTTGTCACGTTTTTAAGCACATTTGGTAGCAAATTTTTCATGGCTTATATTTTTAATTTTAGTGGTTTTATTTCACGTATAATTTTAAAATGTTATAACACTATGACAACTTTTTTATTTAAGTGTTCCATTCATTATGGAGCTCCTCCTAGACCATTTGTGATATCAATTTAATTTAAATTGTATTAAGTCCCTAAGAACCATGGCTTCAAACGCAGCTCGTTCCGGAACTGGCCAGTTTAATGTAACCGGTCAATATAAATATATAATTATTTAAAAGATAGCCGGAATCTAACACTCTAGTATTTGATGCCAGAGCTTTTCGTCTTTGTTACTTTTCGTCCTATGGTATTTTTCGTACTAAAATTTTTCGTCCAAATACTTTTCGTCCAAAATAAGTTTTCTCGAAATACATTTCCAAATGATTTTTTTTGAAAAAAAAGTTTGGACGAAACAGGTTTTGGACGAAAAGTAACATTGACGAAAAGCTCTGGCACCCTAGTATTTGGCAAATTATTTTACACCAATATTATAAATATAATATTAGATTGGAAGCGACGCAAGGGTGCCCGGAACTTTTCTGTCCATTTTCAAAAAGTGCTCAAATCAAATAAATTGACTTACTAGCGGAAAATTCTAAATTTTGAAAAAAATATCCCACCGTAATTTCGAAAAAAAAAAAATTCTCAAAATCTCATCAAATTTGATATTGAATGGCTGTTCTGATTTTTTTCATAATGTTTATTGTATCGCTGTACTCGAAAGTTGCGGACACCCTAATAAACACCCATGCCGTTTAACTTTCCCTCGTTACGGCCGTTATGTCTATTTTTCGATTATTTTTTTCGAAATACATAGACGGCTTTTTTAAGAGGTCAAGAATTTTGGTCAAAATTTTCACTATGATAGAGTTATCGGAGTCAAATATTTTGATTCCGTCAAGTTATCAAAATCGGCGATAACTCTATCACGGTGAAAATGTTCACCAAAAATCTTGACGTCTTAAAAAAACCTAATAATTTATATATAAAGCATATGTGCGTCTGGTGTTAAAAACGGCCGTACATAATTGTTTAATGTTGAAGAAAAATCATGCCCTTGCTCGTCTTTCGGATATAAAAAAATCCGAAAAAATGAAAATATTTGAATAGTTTATTTCACATTTTCATTGCACGACTGACTGGAAACTGAAAATTACAAGGTCAAATTAATTGTCTAAAATGACTGAATGGTCTGAAATACACTATTCAAATATTTTATCTAAATCACGAAGTTTCCTGATAATGTGTTTACAAGCTGAAAGAGACTCGGTCATATTACCTACCACGCAATTAGTTATCTTAATCAGTGTGGGAGGTAATTTTACCGGATCGCTTTCAGCTTGTAGACACATTATATAAGCAATTTGATAGAATATTTTTCAGATAATATAATTGAATTGTTTATTATGTTTATCACAATTAGTAAACAAATAAAATAAACGCAGAAACTAGTATAGTATAGTATCTACCTCGATATAGAAAAACTTTTATTTAAATATTTAAATTCATCAAATGCGAAAGATAATCAAAACAATATTGATATTTATATACAGGACAAGGGTCGATCCGTAGTCGGCATACCTCCTGTATTACACTGATTGTTCTATTATTTTAAGTTTATTCTTCAATATTTCAAAATTGAAAAAGTACAAAATGTTTATGATTGTAAAAGTTGTTTTTTTNTTTTTTTCTAGATTTTATGATTAAAATGCGCAATGGATGACGGAGGCAGATATGAGATTGACCTATCATTACCGAATGCCGCTTTTTCCGACGAGAATTTCGTTATTGAAGCTGATGACGATGACCCGCATGACAACGCACAAAGCGCTCTCAGGTTTTTAGCATTTAAATTTTAAAATTTTAGTGAAAAAAATTTCGAATTGTAATTAATTATTTATTTTCCAATTTAGAGCTTTTGTTATTTAGTTTGAAAATAAATAATTTTTAAATTTCGAAATGACTATTATAACGCTAGAAATCGTTTATGGTTAATTTTATGGTTCTTAATTCTCAGTTATGATGTCAAAACAATTTTTAAACATGCGTTAAGACCTTATAAGTAGGGTAGCCGTCTGGGATTTTCGAGGAAAAAAAAATTTAAGAGTTTGACGTTCAAACTTTCCAGGTATACCAAACCAAGGGTGGCGAAAAATAATATCGTCTCCAAAAATTCACAACACCACCAAATGCCTTCGTGAGGGGTGAAATAAATATGTTTTTTCGTGTTTTTCTCTGTTTTGACATTCACCTACACCTCCCTACACTCTGATTTTTTAGCTATGGTTTAGAGCGTAAAAAACAACCCTAAAAAAGTTATTCTCCCCGCGGGGCTCGGCGGGGCAAAATACTCTAGGGACCAAATGGTGTTAAAAATATCTAAAAAGTTGTAAAAAAAGTTGCACCAGTATTCTAGAAAATTTAAGATTTTACTAAAATTGTGATTTTAAAGCTTTTGTGATTGAAATTATTTATTAAATTATTTATTAAAGGGCCCTTTTAATCGCACTTTATTTAATTATTTCTTTGGCATATTGATTTTGGAGTAATGCATTTTTAGTATTNATGCCAAGGTCAAAAATTGAACTTGGAGTAAAAATACTTAAATTGACTTGTTTTTGTGGTTATAAGTACTGCTTGGCCCAATGAACAATTTGCCGTTGTCAAAAAATTATTTGATTAAATGGTGCTCCAGATATTGACCATTGAATTTTTCAAGGTCAAAAATTGAACTTGGTGTAAAAATACTTTAATAGATTTGTTTTTTTTTGGTTATAAGTACTGTTTGGCCCAAAAAATAATTTGCCGTTGTCAAAAAATTATTTAGTTAAATGGTGCTCCAGATATGACCAATTCATTTTTTGACCTTGAAACCCCACATGGGGGTCCCTTATCTGAAGTATGGTCGGTCAAAAAAAATTTTTGAAAAAAAATTCGAGTCGCTGGTCTTGAATAGGTTCTAGATCGAAACTATAACGGTGATACTACAAACACTACGCGCATTTCATTTTTTGACCTTGAACCCCCACATGGGGCCCTTATCTGCAGTATGGTTGGAAAAAAAATTTTCTAGACAAAAAAAAAATTATTTTTGGCCCAAAATATACTAGGTATAAAATCTTCAGAGTTTCTGGAGCATTTTTTAAACTTTCGATTTCCCAGACGGCTACCCTATACATGACAACACAATTCTCTCTTTTTCACTTGAAAGAAGGTATTTTTCTGCAAAAAAACACTTTATATCGGCCGGCATTAANATAATGTTTGAAATAACTTTCATAAAAACTTTGGTTCTAGGCTTAAGTCAAACCGATAAAGAACAAAAGATAAAATGGAATCAGCGTTAAGTTAATTGCATTTCAATAAGTGACATTAACCTATATAATTAATTCAAAATTCTGTTCTAGCGAATTGTGGGATATTATTAATCAATCTAAATTTTGGCAAAGGTTGAGATGCTTAATTGATGTTCTTTAGTTGAATGTCACTAGAATTTGGCTAAATACATAAAGTGGAACTTAACTGAAAACGTTGTATTAAAAAAAGTTTTTTTAACAATGCGTATCTCACGTGAGTTATTTAACAGCAATTACACTCGTTATTTAAATTTCTAGCACATTTGGTTTTACGTGAAGCTGGATTGCCAATCCAGAATTGGGTACAAAGTCTTTGTAACAAGGGTTTGAATGCATGGATCGCCACACGAACCGTACTCAAATAAAGGGTCTATAATAAACCGTCTATTGGTCAAATAAAGTTCGAGGCGCCAAAAAAGGGTTGGTGTTTCTCGAGAAAAACGGTCGTTTGGAAAGCCTTATTGTACCGCGTGAGTTTCATGAAAATCGGCTGCACCTTTCAAGAATAGACTAATTTTCCTTTACATTTTCTTCCGAATTTATCAGTACGCCATTATAAAATGAAAACGAAAATTGGTCTATTCTAGAACCGCACAGTCGATTTTCATGAAACTCACACGGTAGCTTCAAATACGGGTCGCGAGAATCGTTTTCTGTTTTTGAACAAAACGGCCTTCATGTTATAGTAACAGTTTTATGTTCCATCATTTATGAGACTTATAAAATTCGATCTTTGTGCCGAAACCAATTTAAGGGTAGTACGGTCGATTTGTTTACAAACAAA
>SCLG01000439.1:0-28851 GCA_004367875.1 Oikopleura albicans
AAAATTTTAGTGGACGGTTAAGTACTTAACCTGTGTAGTGCTTAAACTAAACTGTGTGACGATTGGCACACCTTACGGCCTCGATTTTTCTACCAAACGAACGCCGAAGGACACCCGTAAAGCGCTAGGGGGGTCTTAACTCCAAGGAAAAATTCAAACATGTCTAATTTCAACCCCCAAAAGTCATGATTTTTCTAAATTCTCAAAATCCCAGGCCTTTAAACACAAACCTGGGACAAACGGCACACNAAGGACATCCGGTGGGCGCTAGGGGGGTCTTAACTCCCAGGAAAAATTAGAACCGGTCAAATTTTAACCCCAAAAGTCATAATTTTTCTAAACTCTCAAAATCACAGGCCTTTAAACACGAACCTGGGACAAACGGCACACCCTACGGCCTCAATTTGTTTTTGAAGAGCTTTGTAAGGAACCAAAGATGAGCGCCAAAATAGTTTTAACCCCCAGAAAACATTGGGACAGGCCGAATTTTTATCATCAAAATGCATGTTTTTCGGGAATCACAAGTTTTTGATGTTCAGTCAGAAACTCACGGATCACCCTAAAATGCCAAATTTATTACTAAAACTTGATAAACCTATTAATTTAACGACGTAGATTAGGTTTTTTGATGAAAAAAATTTTTGAACGCGTTTTCATCCCTTTTTTGGCGTCCGAAGGTGGTCCAAACCACCAGTGCTTAAACTAAGCTGTGTGCCGATTGGCACACCCTACGGCCTCAATTTTTCTACCAAACAAACGTCGAAGGACACCCGGTAAACGCCAGGGGGGTCTTAACTCCCAGGAAAAATCAAAACCGGTCTAATTTTAACCCCCAAAAGTCATAATTTTTCAAAATTCTCCAAATTACGAGCCTTTAAACACGAACCTGGGACAAACGGCACACCCTACGGCCTCGATTTTTCTACTTAACGAACGTCAAAGGACATCCGGTGGGCGCTAGGGGGGTCTTAACTCCCAGGAAAATTTAAAATTGGTCTAATTTTAACCCCCAAAAGTCATGATTTTTCTAAATTCTCCAAATCACAGGCCTTTAAACACGAACCTGGGACAAACGGCACACCCTACGGCCTCGATTTTTTTTTTGAAAAGCTTTGTAAGGAACCGAGGATGAGCGCCAAAACAGTTTTAACCCCCAGAAAACAATGAGACAGGCCGAATTTTTGTAATCAAAATGCATGTTTTTCGGGAATCAAAAGTTTTTGATGTTCAGTCAGAAACTCACGGATCACCCTAAAATGCCAAATTTATTACAAAAACTTAATAAACGTATTAATTTAACGACGTAGATTAGGTTTTTTGATGAAAAAAATTTTTGAACGCGAAGCGGGGCTGAGTATGCGCGTGTAACTAGTCCCATGACAGAGCAGCCCCGCGAAGCGAATGCGCACATGCTCTTAAACTATCTAAAATCGGTCAAAACCGGTTATTTGAGTGATTGTGACCAAAAAACCGGTATTCATCGGACAATGATTGGTTGGTTTGTGAAAGTAAATTCAGATTCGGAATCTCTTGCATTAAGACTCATTTTAAGCTCACGAACAACATGCAATACCTAACTCTACATGACGGGACCCCCATATGGGCTGTTATGGGTTTTGACGGTTATCAGGGACTCCAAATACCAAATTGTATAAAATCTAAACGCGTATACTCAGCCTCGCTTCGCGGGGCTGATCCGTCATGGGACTGGTTACACGCGCATACTCAGCCCCGCTTCGCGGGGCTGCTCTGTCATGGGACTGGTTACACGCGCATACTTAGCCCCGCTTCGCGGGGCTGCTCTGTCATGGAATGGTTACACGCGCACATCCAGCCCCGCTCCGCGGGGCTGCTCTGTCATGGGACTAGTTACAGGCGCATATTCAGCTCCGCTTCGCGGGGCTGCTCTGTCATGGAACTGGTTATACGCGCATACTCAGCCCCAATTTTAGATAGTTTTTGGACTTTTTTTTGACAAAACGTCCATTTATTGGACATTTTTCGGACGAGACGTTCGTTTTTTGTCAAAATAAAAATGTGTAATGGCTGCTTTACTTGGGACGAGGAGTGTACTGATATCGAAAGCAATTTAAAACACTTAAATAGCAAAACTCGGTTGTGGGTTTGTAAAAGTAAGTTCATCTTTGGAATCCTTGAGCCCGAATCAGTCTTAAATTGGTCAAAACTAGTAATTTTGAGTGATTTATACCAAAAAAACGGTATTTACTGGACAATTCTCGGTTGGTTTGTGAAAGTCAGTTCAGATTCGCAATCTCTGGCCCCGATTTAGTCTAGAACCAGTCGAAACCTTTAATTTTTAGGGATTTATACCAAAAAACCGGTTTTTAACGGACAATCATCGGGTGGTTTGTAAAAGTAAGTTCAGATTCGGAATTGCTGACCCCGAATTAGCCCAGAAACGGTTGAAACCGGTAATTTTAAGTGTTTTTTTAATAAAAAAAAGAGATTTACCGGACATTTATCGGTCCGTTAAAAAAAAATAGTTACAGATTTGGAATCTTTGAGTCCTAATTAGTTTAGAACCGGTCGAAACCGGTAATTTTGAGGAGTCCCAATGTTTTCTCGGGCTTAAAACTAATTTGGCGCTCATCCTTGGTTCCTTACAAAGATTTTCAAAAAATCGAGGCCGTAGAGTGTGCCGTTAACGTTAACGGGGTCTTAGGCGCCAATATCTCGGAGGGTCATTTTCTATTAGTTTTGAAAAAAACAATTTGTGAAGTCATTTGTCCACCTAGGTGGGCAGAATTGGTTTTTAAACAAAATCAAAAAAAACGGGGCGGGCAAATCTTCTAAAAAGACGAATGCATTAAAAATTTTCAAAAAAAAGTGTCTAGAAAGTGGCCTACAATGATGATAAGATTTTAGGTCAAAAAGTGGTCAAAAATGAAAAAAAAAGTACTTTTTTGTGTATTTTTTTATAATATATACTTCTTCGAAATCTTGATTTCGAAGAAGTATATTATCCTTTGCAATTTTCAACTTATCGTCAATTTCGTTTCTCTCATTTTTCAACTTATCATCAATTTTTCNGGCCAATAACGTTCCATTTCAGCAGAAAGTTTGACTCTAAAACAACCCAAAAATCAGGGTAAAATTCTGTGTCGAGAACCACAAACATGTTTCTGTAATTCTGTAAATTTTCATGAAAAATGGCCCAAAAAACTTGGTCATTGCTGAAACCAGAGGTGGGCAGATTTTGTAGTCTTGTCCATCGGGTATGGAAGGGTAGGGTACAAAAAAATTCAATTTCTGCCCACCTCTGGCTGAAACCTAAAATATAACGATAGAAGCAAACTAGCAAGACCTTCTTTAAGTCTATAATATTGTGGATTTCGTACAACCGGCCTTTAATAGCGGCTAAGCAATAATCCAGAAATATCGACCAATGATTCAAAAAGTATTGTTTTTGTGAAACGGCGAGTAATAGTTGAACCAGAGGCCCGACCCATGCCAAATTTTTTCGTCGCTTTGACAACTCAAGAACCGACGGATAAAGGGAATCGACAAATTGACGCAAAACTGGTACATTTACTTCATTGTTTATGGTTGCCGCCAGGGGTGATAAAATTTCGGTCGTAATGTGGGCTAAATTTCGTTGAAGTTCTTTATCTTTTGCGTCGATTGCGTCATGAAAATAATCACCGACTTCTTTCAAAAAGTGCACCGATTCAGTGAAGTCTTCAATCGGATACATTTTAACTGAATTCAAAATGGTCACATAGGCTTATCTTTACGAACTTTTTAGAAAACATAACCACAACCCCCTCTATATCTTTGAAATGCTAAAAATCGTAAATTTTCAACCGAAAGGGCATGATTTGTATCAACAAATGAAGATATTATTGAACGTCATCTAAACTTAGATTCTAAAGAACAGAGTAACTAGCTTATAAATTATAAGTTATAATACTACACACATTTTTATTGCGATAAAGAATATTATTATGATAAATTAGCCATTTATTTTGACAAACTTCTCGATAAAAGATGATGAGTACAGGGGAGGTTGGTTATAAGGTCAAGGTCTAAAAAACTGAATTGACCTTAATGTACTTTTAAAAAACTGACTTGACCTTATAACCAACCAGAATTTTTTTCCATAATAAAACCTTAGTGTTAAGGTCATGAGTGAGGAGCGGATCTAAATTTGATCGATCTTACTCTAAGAGAAAGCAAGGGGCTCGATTTCTCAGCTAACGATAACTTTCATAATTCATTCGCATATTTGATCAACCCTCTACAGGCAGTGTTCTTCAAGAATCGCAACAAAAGGCCCTAGAATGCGGTAAATTCCTGTACATTACGGTCAATTCAGTGTCATGATTTTTTTTTTGGATGAAAATTTTGACCTTTCCATACCAGAGTTGACTCGAATCTGGGAACCCAGAAACTTACCTTATCAGGTAAATCAGAGATCGGCATATTCGACCATCGAACTACGATGATCGTAGGGGGTGGTTATAACTTCAAAACTGTCTTGACCTTAATTCACTTTAAAAAAACTAACTTGACCTTATAACGGTTCAAATGGCTGACCTAATAACCAACCCCCTGGTCACGACCCCAGCATTCGCGATAGGTAATTGAAAGGGTAAAATACCGACCTCTACCGTATGTTGACGCAGAAACTGTCGCGCTATTTTGGCATAACCGCGACAGTCTCTGCGCCAACATGCGGTATGCTTATTCATTATTTGTTTCATTATCAAGTTAGTTACTAATCACGACCTTACTGCACGATCGAGCGTTAAGTATCGTCAAATTATTACCTTTAAAAAACTTCATTCCATTAAGAACTGATGCAATTTTTTCTGTTGATGATTCAGTACTCCTAAGTTTGCGGAGTTCAGCCAAAAATCTATGGCGAACTTGATGATGGCGGTGTTCGGAAATAACGCCCAAAGCTTCAGCATAAAGTTCGCTTATTCTCGAGTCCGTATACCTTTTAGCCGTTTTCAAACTTTACCGCTAGAACCATCCTAAGTTCAAATTGTGGAGCTTAAGTTTTAGGATGAGGTCAACAAAAACTGAGCTGACCTAATAACCAATTAAAAAGTAAAGTACAGGGGGTCTGGTTATAAGGTCAAGCCAGAAAAAAAATGACTATTCAAAAAAAGCGTTAAAAGACATGATTTCAAAGATTTTTTCCCGAAACACATATTTCAAAAAAAAAAAATTGACTTGACCTTAGTGCAAGAAAAAAATGACGTGACCTTAGTGCAAAAAGATGACTTGACCTTATAACGGTCACACCTTTGGACCTTATAACCAGACCCCCCTGTACAGTTTTTGTTAGAGAGACTAAATATCATATTTTTTCGGAAATATGTAAGACTAGTTAACAAGAGACAAAAATACGTGATCGACTTTTTCATCAAAAGACAAATAATTATTTTAAAATATTATTTTGAAATCAAATTTGCTGTAAATATTTTGAAGTTGAAGGGAATATCCTAAAAATATGAATACGAGCCGAAAAAAAAATTCATTTTTTTGAAAACGACCTTTCGAATTGTTCAAAGGCGAGATTTAATAGTGTTTGAATATCCCTTTCTGGAATCGGGTGAACGTTCAACTGCTGGAGTGTTTCGATGATTAAATGGCAAAAAACAAACTCAAGTCCTTCTCGTCGCCGTGATGCCTCCATACGGGACAAACGGGTTAACCCCTCAATCTGCGTTTGTCGCCAGTCTAAGCTAGGGTTGACAAACCGAAAATAAAATGGAATCAAACATTCAGATTAAACAATATTTTTTACCGGAAAGAATTTTTATATTGCTATGAAGTACATCAGGTTTACTAGGAAACGGGCATACTTTTGATAAAAAAGCATCCTGTTCTTTTGAAGTCCATCATCGGCCTAGTTCTGCTAAATATCTATTCGTTTTTTGGATTTCATCAGAAAAAATGTTCAAAAACGACATGATTATACATAAAAAACTAAAATCACAAGAAGACCTAAAAGGTGTAAAAATTCACGATTTTTTCAAAAATTCTATAAGGCTTTATAAAATTCCTTCAGATATTCGTGCCAAAAAATAACATGTATTTCAAAAGACATTATAGCGGACAAAATCCGAGATCTTAAAACTACCTTTGCGTTAGAAATTGCGCAGTCATGCCATTTTTTTGCAAATCACCTTTAACTAAATAAAAGTTTTCAGTTTATCAACCCCAAGTCTAGCGCATGTCGAATCAAGGACGACAGACAGTACTCGGCCATGCGTCCTAGCGCACATAATAAGCGATCGAATTCTGAGTCTCGACCTCTTTGGAACTGGCGATGAAGGGAGGAATCACACTCACCCTCAGTCGTCACCGAAAGTGAAATGCGACGATCCGCCGAACGCACAAATTCCAGAAACAATTTCTGCAAAACGAGCTCCCCGCATTCAGCATTTTGATGCTGCAAATGATAATAACAAAGAACAGTTTGACTTTTATTGTAACGGTACCGTATGGTTAACCCGGTTATGCGTAATAAGGGTGAAAATGAGATGAAAAATTCGTACAGTAGTCGCTTGCTAATTGCACACTGATTAGGTCCTAAACTTTAGGACCTTATATTTAAAATATTTTAAAATCCAATTTAAATTCAGAATCTTTAATTAATGGGTAGTCAAAACGCACGCTTTTATAGTATTACGAAATAATTTAGTAGAATCTTTATGGTACTTTATATGAATAAAAAAAAACAATCTAGTCAAAGTCGCGGCCAGGGAGGTCTGCACTCTTGTAAATTATATATTTTTGGACACACGGTGAGCCGCATATTATCATCTAGAATTACAATTGATTTACCAAATATATTCACAAATTACGTATAAGCTCTCCTTTGTGAATGAGTACAATAAAACACTAAAGTTATTTCAATGAAATAATGAAAACGTTTATATGACGTCAAAACGAGGTACAAAAATCATTTTTAATTATAATAATTCATTTCATCATAATCGGAACATATTATATCGTAGATAAGAACTCATACGAACTTAAGTTCATTCAAAAAGCGTATCGACAAAAGACATGAATTTATCATTTTCCTGTTGTTGCATTTCACTTTTTGTGTTTATCATGTCTGGGAGCTGAATCCATATCTCTTAAAAGAAGAACATTATTCTCATGGTCAGTTTTGTTTTTCGATGGAAGAAATAGCAGAATTGCACATTTTAGTCATTCAGAAGAAAATACAGATATCTAGATCACTACAAATCAGAGAATCAAATTAAATTTCTGGGTCGATTTTTTTTTTCTTAACTATCAGAAAGAACCCTAAAATTCTTAAAAATGAGTCTTCTACCAGAGGTCTGTATCTGCAAAAAAATAGTTCTATACAAAATAATTTAAAAATTAAAAAAAAAATCACCAAAAATAACTTGATAACTTGTAGGCTCTCTTTTTCAAACGCAGTCAAACATTTCAAGCAATGGCGGTTTTTGAACTCTTGCAAGACTTTTAAATATTACTTTTGAAAAATATGGCGATCAGTATTACAAAAATCAGTTCGTTACATTGTTTCTGGAACTCACATACGTGTTAACGGGGAAGTTTAATCAAAACGACGCGAGCTGAGTTATAAAAATCGCCATTAATAGGATCACTCACGCGAAATTTGACTAGAATTTAGAAGTAACTCAAATTGCGTGATTTTTTTATTACTAATCAGTGAATTTAGTAATTACAAATCAGTGAAATTAGTAATCACTATACTTTCATGTGTCCAATTATAACGCAAATCGCGTCGTTTTCATTTTTTTTCTGACTTATGCCGACCCCTGGATCCCGTTACACGTTGATCGTAAAAAAGGCACGTGAATTGTACAACTATTAATTTCAAGTTCAAAGTAGTTTTTAATAATATTAGTTTTTAAATTTTAATAAATTACAAATTGTTGACATGATCACGTTTTGTCTAATCATTAAAACATAAAGCACTTCGAAAAATTATGTTTTACTGTTTCTCTTGAAACCTTCAGCACGTTCCTGGGAGTTAATAAAACATTAAAGAATCGTTTAGGTTAATCTAATGATCTAACGACACCGCCGGTCCAATAAGAATTTAACGATTTGATTTGTTAGCAAAATTTTCTCTCATTGTTTTTTTTTACAACTTCAGAAAATTGTTTTTTGTTTTGTTTCTTTTTTTTGTATATTTTTTTTCTCATCGAAAAGTTGCGAGCTTGGAGTCCTCGAGTTATCAAGTAGGTGTCACGTGGTTGAGATTGTCCAAAGCGCGTTTCACGGACTGAGTATTTTCTTTGACTGACTGATCGCTCAGGTTATCCAGGGCCAAGATGCCGTGACAAAGCTCCAACAAATCACTTGCCTTTTTCGAAGCCATTACCAACTTAACGTCACCGTCCAGAAGCCAAAAACTTGATAGATTGATAATTTTAGCTGGAAAATATATACGGAAAAAAATAATTGTGATAAAAATACCATCTGACAAAAAAAAAACAAATTGTTATTATAATTAATTTTTCAAAAACAAGGTAAATAAAAATATCGAAAAAATATCGAAAAAAACAAGATTGAAAAAAAAAAATCGAGCAAAAAAATTTGAAAAGATCGAAAGAATGAAATAAAAAACAAAAACATAATTTATCAAATTAAAAAATAAAATTCGTCAAAAATTGTTTTAAGGACGTTGATGATGCCCACAGACAAGAAATTTTGTGGGTTGAGTGTTTTTTTGTTTAAACCAATCATGAGTTACAGTCTTGTGTGACATGGTATTCTTAACCAATCAAAATCGGTTCCTCAACCAAATTTTCTCCATTCGAACATGACGTCACAAATAGAGAAAGAAAAATGCCGATAGCTGCGGGAAAAAGTTTCCCATGCCGCTCCCGATAAAAAACTATATTTATTTGTTGGGCATATTGATTAGCCGACACTCTCGTGCGGAGGGCCAACTATTTTAGAAAATTCATCGCGTGGATTTTGATGGACTAATTCGCACGTTTAAAAAAAAAATCAGAAAAAATCAAAAAAAAATCAACAAAAATAAATAAATTTTATGTAATTTTTTATTTTTAAATTTTCTCTGATAGTTGGCTCTATAGAGTTAACCCTACTCTATCCGATCATTGAAAGTAAAAATTCACAACTTTAGTCTGGGCGGCATGGGAGCTCGAGAGAGAAAAAAAATTTTGTCCACTTCCATGCGACGTGGGGGGCATTTTAGTGAACCAATTACTTTGATAATTTTCTGGTTTGGTCTGTTAAACATTTCTGATTTCACAGGCTGCGATTGAAAATTAATTGGTGTGGTATTTGAAGAGAAATGAGCTCCTTTCTAAGTCCCATTTTTTTTAGAATTTAGGGTCATCAACGTCCTTAAATAAAAAATAGACAAAAATTTCTAATAAAAAAATGAAATCCGAAAAAAAAAAATCAGGGAAAAAATTTGAAGAAAAAAATTCGTAAAAAAAAATTCTAAAAAACAAAACCAAATTAAAAAAAAGTATTTCTAAAAATCAATTTTGAAACATAACAGACCCCCTATATCCAAATAAATAGTTTGAAAAAAAATAATTACATAAATTATAATTATAAAAATGCTTATATAAATAACATTTTGGAAGAAACATACTTGACGTTAAAAGGCGCCATGTCGGAAATAAATCGGGCATTTTCTTCTCCGTTTAATTTGTGGAGAAGATGTCGAGTTGAGGATGCCAGAAGTGTACAGAGGGACTCGGACAAAAGATCAATGTTCTGCACCAGACCGACCGATCTAGTGTTTCCGATACCGTATCTAAACATGCCAGATTTACTGCACTACATACAAATGAATACAAAATTTTTTTCGAGATAACGCTAAATTTGCATTCACATTTGACCTTTGTACCCTCTAGGCCGCATCATGTCAGAGCCTGACTGATAGCCAATCAGTGATAGGTCTACATGTGGCGCAAATGGGTTAGATAACCCGTGTTTAATAATTCCCATAAATCCAGCTCAAAGATTTGAAACTCGATGATTAATTGTAAGTACACACTGTACTATACAGGGTACTACACTGTAGTACACAGGGTGCGCAGTTATCTTGGGAAATTGACCCTCAAAAAGTCGCAAGACAAGCGTTATTTCGCAAGATAACTGCTCAGTGCGTGGGCGAAAGACGCGAAAAAAATTTTATGAAAAGTCGCAAGATAAGCGTACGAGCGACAATTTTCGCAAAATAACTACTCACAAGAAAACGACGCACCCTGTGTATTAGACACGGCCGGCCGGGGCCTCGCCTACTAGGTCGTGCTAAAGTGAACATTTTAAATTTGTATTTAAAAAAACTCAAACAATAACTTTAAGACTCGTCTGACCCATATAAAAATATCTATCTAAGACTAATTTGGCAGAAAGTTAACACTAATAGTGTTCTGTATACAAATCAAGCGCCATTTACTTTATGACCATAAATTAAAATAAACGCGTACTTTACGTCAGCATAAATAAAAACCAATGCCAAAAAAATCTATTCTGATACGGCTTTCAATATTTCCGGACGGGATTTTCACTAAAGAAACGGCTTTAACGCGTAAATAACAGTACTTTACGACTCGAAAGAGTGCCGTTTTAACTCGAAAATAATTAGCCAATTGATATGAAAAAAAAATAAAAAATTGCTGTAACAGAATCTACAGATGATCATGGTTACAATGTGTATCCAAATTTAATTTATTTTTATCAAATTAATTTTTATTAACCTATTTTTATTAAACTATTTTTAAATAACAGTGGTGCATTATCAATGGTTGAGGAAAACAAGTTTTACTTTCAATTACGGAGAAAATCATTTTATTGTTTGAGATGAAAATTAAAAATTACTTGATCCTATAATATGCCCTTTTTCATGTTCAACAAAACGAACATGACTTGAAAAAATTGAATGCCTCTAAAATAACCATAAATTTCATACAAAAAAACTGAATTAAAATTCGGGAGTCCTCATATATATGAAGATTTTTGATCAGTGGATCGATCTGTAAACGCTAGTATGTCCATTTATTTGATTTTAGAAAATGGAATGAAAAGTTTCGGGCACCCTATTTACACCAACACTCCTTGCGTCATGTTACATGGCCTCAGAACATATTTTATAACACAAAGTTATCAGTGATAAATACATTTTCATGCCGATTTTTAACAACACAAGACGGTATCTTAAAAAATTACCCATACACCCACTTTCGTGTTTGGTGGTTTGAAAGAGCTTCTCGATTTTCTACAGAAAGATTATTATGCCTTTAATACTTATTTCCTATTTTCCTCCTACCTGTAACAGGTTGTGATAAATGGAATATCGACGCATCTCTCGCAGTCAAGTTCCCACTCGGTCGATAATCTTCGAATCTCTTGATAATGAACTTCCATACTCATTTCCTCCAACTTTTTCTTTGAAGCTAGCTGACATAGGGTTTCTACATAAAGAAATATTATTATTTTTCTTTTTTGTCTTTCTCAATTATAAATTCACCTAGCAAAAGAGTAATGAACTCGAGTCGGGCGTCAACCGTTGATTGGTCGATTGATTTTAGGGTCCAGTTGCGTTCTATATCAACGTAGAAATTTGAACGTTGATCCTCCGTGAATAACGCGTCGGGATGAAAGGCGACCTTCAACGCAGTGCCAAAACGACAACATGAAATTAACTGCTGATGAAGCTGAAGCAATTGGGGATTTGGGAGCGGTTGATTGAGCGCGATTTCACACACGGACGGTTTCCGGTTTTGGCCCGAGACAGGGATGAAAAAATATGTACATCGTCCAACCGGACCATCGGGGTTTTTCAGAAAAGTAATTCTATGCGTTTTTGAGAAATGTCACGAAGACCGTTTACGTAGAAAAGTGTTTAAGAGGATCTTACATGGGCGAAACCAAAATTTTCTTTAAAAAAATCTTTTATAGTTTTCTGGGAAAACGGTGCCCCAAACATGGGTTTTTATAAGCTACAGGGGGGTTGGTTATAAGGTCAAGGTCTAAAAAACTGACTTGACCTTAATTCACTTCATTAAAAAAAACGTAAAAAGACATGATTTTAAAGATTTTTTTCCAAAAAAACATGCTACTCAAAAAAAAAAACTGACTTGACCTTATAACGGCACACATGGCTGACCTTATAACCAACCCCCTCTAGAATTTATATACAGGGGAGTCTGGTTATAAGGTCAAGCCCGAAAAAAATGACTTGACCTTAATGCACTTCAAAAAAAATGACTTGACCTTAATGCCATTTAAAAAAAAAAAATTTCCTAATATTTGATTTTCGCGAAAAAATTATGGTCTTCACGCTACTAAATGTTTAAAAGACACTATTTTATAGAAAAAAAGTGTAAAAAGACATGATTTCTATAGAAAAAAAATGTGCGAGCGGGGGGGAGGTCTTCATCCAAAAAAAAACGTAAAAAGACATGATTTCAAAGATTTTTTCCCAAAATACATACTTCAAAAAAAAGTTGACTTGACCTTAGTGCAAGAAAAAAATGACTTGACCTTAGTGCAAAAAAGATGACTTGACCTTATAGCGGTCACCTTTTATTAGGAAGGGAACATTTATGGCGCGCGACTTCGTCGTTATTACTACTATATAACTTATATTATATAACTAAAAGTGTTCAAATTACAGCGCTTAGTTTGGACTNTTTCCTAATATTTGATTTTCGCGAAAAAATTATGGTCTTCACGCTACTAAATGTTTAAAAGACACTATTTTATAGAAAAAAAGTGTAAAAAGACATGATTTCTATAGAAAAAAAATGTGCGAGCGGGGGGGAGGTCTTCATCCAAAAAAAAACGTAAAAAGACATGATTTCAAAGATTTTTTCCCAAAATACATACTTCAAAAAAAAGTTGACTTGACCTTAGTGCAAGAAAAAAATGACTTGACCTTAGTGCAAAAAAGATGACTTGACCTTATAGCGGTCACCTTTTGTGACCTTATAACCATACCCCCCTGTAGAATTTCTGAGGACTTGAGGAACATTTATTAGGAAGGGAACATTTATGGCGCGCGACTTCGTCGTTATTACTACTATATAACTTATATTATATAACTAAAAGTGTTCAAATTACAGCGCTTAGTTTGGACTGCATACCGGATCGAAACAACGTTCGACAAATACACGTAATAAATTAAATTCGCATCCCTAGTCTGAGATGATAGGAGACAATTCAGTTATGACGTCGGGCGGTGGCGACATTTCGGGATCACAAGAAATCAACACCTCAAAAAGTGAAGAAATCAACTCCAGAGTCTGTTCAACTTTTGCAGGGCCTTCAGTTCGCCGATTTGCTTTCGGTAGGGTATCCAACCATATACATTGTGGTGTTATTTCTTCCAAGAAATTGACAATCCTAATGTGTTGAAAAGCTACTGAGTCTAGACGTAAAATTTCATAAAATTTGGTCATCCCAATGGGATCTCTAAAAAACTTAAAAACCCAAATCATATGGCCCATATGGGAATCCGATGATCAAACTTAGGAATTGCATGTTATTTTTGTGAGGAAACTGAGTCTGGTGGTAAAGTTTCATAAATGTTTGTCCTTGAGATCTGTCAAAAACCTTAAACCCATAAAACCCCATATAGAGGGTCGAGCATCCAAATTTTACAGTTGCATCTTATTTGTCAGATCAAACTGGATCTAGGTCTAAATTTCAATTACTCTAGATTGCGGGAATCTCCATATAGCAAATTAGGTGCAACCCTAGCCATAAGGACAATGTTCCGGTAGTCTTTGGAGACCGGGACATTTGAAAGCTTATATAAGAAACTTCAGGCGAAGTCAGTCGCTCAAGATCATTATGAATTCACGCGTTTTTTTTAATGAACGGTGACACAAAAGTTGGGCACCCTATCCCTGTCCGACTTGTGGCGCCAAGGGCACTTCTTTTCTTCTTATTTTGTGTCTCAAGGACCACAGCTTCCAATTTCCGTGAAAGCAGCGTTTTCCAGACAAAAATCGATGAACCAGACGAAAGATGGGGGTCCTAAAAATAAATTCAATTCTTTTTAATAGATGTATATTATGAATAAAATTGAAAACTGCACTTAAAACATTCCACAACAAAAATGCAATTATATCTTAATTATCTAGGTAACAAAATGGTAGACCTTTAATGAGTCATTCAATTAATGAAAAACAGAAATGCAAAAATTAGTCATTTATTGTTGAACTAAATGAACGTGGAAAAGGTTTAAAAAAATTAAAAACCTACCCCTGTAAATAAAATAAAAAAACAGGGCTCGGCATCATTGGCTCGCGTTGGCCCGCTCGGAGCCAAAAAATGCAATTTGCCGAGCCAACAAAAAGGGGGGGGGAGTCTTCACCCAAAAAAAAAGTGAAAAAAGACATGATTTCTATAAAAAAAATTTCCGGTGAGCGGAGGGGGGAGATCTTCTGAAACTTTCAAGTCTTCGGAAACTGACTTGACCTTATAACGGCACAAATGGCTGACCTTATAACCAACCCCCCTGTAATTATGATTCATAGGTACTCGACATAATTAGCTCTTTTTCATAGGCTATGAACAACTGCCTTTGGAACAAAATATAAGCAATAAAACAAAGATAAGAAAATAAATCATTTGCAAGACCCAAACATATCCAAGTACATATTTTCTGAAATAAAAAAAGATTCCGAAACTATCTGCAAAAAGAAACTTCTGGGAAAAATAATTTCGTTTTTAGTTTCAATATCATAATAACCCCATGTTATTGTTGCCAAAACCACATAATATTTGTTACATTGTAATGTTTACTTGAATGGGTTGCATTTGACCCGTGGCAATGTTTATCGACTAGTAAATAGAATAATTAAGTTAGATGATTGATTTAATCAGAAAAGAAAAGTCTTAAACATTTTAATTTAGAAAGCATTCTCAAGAGGCTTCTTTGGGAATATGTCAAAGAGACGGTTGACGAAAATAAAAAAAGGGTTTGAAATGCGCCACCCCTTTTTTGAGCCCGACGCGAAACAAATCGCGACCAATCAAACGATAAAACCATACAACAGCGATAGATTCAATAAAAATGATCAGATATTATACATCTCAGTGATCCACTGCTGCAAAAACAACAAGCCATGAGTAAGTGAGAGTTAAATTCAATAAATTAGGTACAAGATGAAAATCCAAACCTAAACGCTACTTTTCGTTTTGATGGAAAATATCCCTAAAAGATGCCGCATCTCGGGAAAATACTTAATATTTACCAATATTTCTGTTTCGAAATAACAAAAATTCCCGGTATATTTATAACATATAAAAACATGTATATATATATATATCTAAAATGTTTATATATATATTTAAAATATACCGGAAAACTTTAAACAGCTGTATACAAAAAAAATAAACAAAATACAATTTTCGATCACTATTTATACTGAGTGAGCAATTTTAAAATCCAAAAAATGGATACGAGAAGAATGACGTATTACATAAATTAATTCCATTTCATTATTAGAAGAGAGGTTATTTTAAGTCATTGGATCTAATGTTTCGATAATGACCTGCATTAAGAGCTACTTAATTTTTGACCTGAAAATTGATTTTAAAACCTGGATTTGAAAAATATGTTTAAAATAACCAAAGTATGTTATGTTTCATAGCATAAACCCCTTAACCAGTTATCTTAATTGAGTTATTTTAAAACATTTTGGACTGAAAGGTAGCGCTATTAACATTTTTATTACTTAGCACACTCTCCAATTATCTTAACAAAGATCAATTATCTTAACACTTTTTGAGCAAATTTGGTGTTAAAACTGTCTTGGCCTCCAATATACACATTGGCTCTGTCGGGTGTGCAGGAGTTAAGCAGTGTTAACTTAAACGAACTGAGCTATTGAGTTTTAGGTTCAGAAACAACGACACAGGCAAGCACTACGACCCTGATCACTAGCACAACCCTCACCACAACCGCGGCCCTGACCACCACTACAGCGGACAGTACATCCCTAACCAGTATTACGAGCGTTCCCATCACGATTACCCTAGACAACATCGCAACCAAACCGACCACTACTAGTGAACTCACATCAAACTGTACAGCACCGAAGCAGTGTGTCGTAACCGACTGCGACCCGCCAGACGGATTAAAGCCAGAATGGTTCCAAGTCGCCGGCATTATTTTTTTCTATACTTTAATTTTGATGGTTGGCATTTATGCCACAAAACGTGGCAAAAAATTCCGCCGCATGTCAATGGATCTGGCACAGGATACGATGGTTGCGGGCCGTAATATTGGACTACTTGTCGGCGTTTTTACGATGACGGCGACGTGGGTCGGCGGGGGTTACATAAATGGAACTGCTGAGCTAATTTATAAAAATGGCGGGGGACTACTGTGGACACAGGCGCCCATTGGATATGCAATTAGCTTGGCCCTTGGCGGGGTATTATTTGCTGAACGCATGAGAGAAAAAGGTGAGCGGAACAAACAGATGGGATGCGGGTCTTGTTTTCATGGGGTTTGTATGCGCCCATAAAAGAACGTCAAAGGTCCACTTTTGCTGGCCCCGCATCGGCAAGGGCATGTCTAATAATTCCAATTTATCTCCAAATTCCGAAATTATGGGCATGAGTTAAAAAAAATATCGGAATTATTAAATAAGGTTTCGCGCTAAAAGACCGGTGGTGTTAAAAATTCTCCCTGGATTAAATACAAATAAAAATAATCTACACGGTAGTGAAATTTTAAAAATTCGGAATTTTCGGGTTTTATTTGTACACAACGGTAGTGACCCGTCCTTAATGGCGCTTAAATGATTATTGTTAATTTCGATATCAAGCTCAAAGAGAACAGCTGGCGGATATTTTTATGGAAAGCAGTACACTAAAATTATAATTTTTGACAACTCATCCATATGTCACATATGATATGTACTTGGTAAAATATTTATCGATATTACAGGGGGGTATGGTTATAAGGTCAAGCCCGAAAAAAATGACTTGACCTTAATGCACTTCAAAAAAAATGACTTGACCTTAATGCCATTTAAAAATTTTTTTCCTAATATTTGATTTTCGGGAAAAAAATTATNTGATTTCTATAGAAAAAAATGTGCGAGCGGGGGAGGTCTTCATCCAAAAAAAAGCGTAAAAAGACATGATTTCAAAGATTTTTTCCCAAAACACATACAGTATGTGACATACAGTATGTGACATACTTCAAAAAAAAAATTGACTTGACCTTAGTCCTGGAAAAAATGACTTGACCTTAGTGCAAAAAAGATGACTTGACCTTATAGCGGTCACCTTTTGTGACCTTATAACCATACCCCCCTGTAATGAATACAAATTAATTTTAATCATTTTATTTTAGGTTACATAACCATGTTAGACCCATTTCAGCGAAGATTTGGGGCACGTTGGGGCGGAGTTTTATTCTTTCCAGCATTACTAGGCGAAATTTTTTGGTCGGCAGCGGTCCTAAACGCCTTGGGAGCAACATTATCAGGAATGGCTGAAAATGTTTTTTTTATTATGGTTTTAAAAATATGGGAACCACGGCGGATAAAAAGCACTTAAATTATTTATAATAATATATAAGTTTATGAGTCAATCATAAATATTCTTTTTGAAATATCAATTTCCGAATTCTAAAATTGTGAATTGGATATCAAACCTACAATTTCGGAAAATAATCTAAATGATTGACCGGCACTTTAGACTCATATATACCATATGGTAAAATATGGTAATCAGTATCTGGATCACAATGTATGTCTTGTTGACTAGACTTCCTTATGTATTCCACATGGTGAGAGTCTGACCGTCAAACAAATACACAAAATACATTTTCAGCGCGCCAAAAAAGTTGTCCTAGGTCTAAAAACCCAGCTGTCAATAATTCTTTCCGCCTGCATTGCCCTATTCTACACGGTCATCGGCGGGCTCTATTCGGTGGCCTATACCGACGTTCTCCAATTAATTTGTATATTTATTGGTCTCTGCATATCGATCCCTTTCGCTGCGACCAATGCTGCTGTAAAGGACATAGATCAATCAAATAGATAAAAAAAAGGGGGACAGAAAACTAAAACAAAAAACTAAATAAAAATAACTTGGAAGGCGAAAACACATAATATTTAACAACCCAGATGTGGCCGAGTTAATTAATTTCGAGTTATATCAGACCTATGGAATGTATGCTCAATTAGCATTTGATCAAAAGTCCCCACATTCACATTAACCTACGTCTGGAGGTCAAGCCGAGGGTCATAAATAATCCGAAATTAAGACGGCCGAAAATAAAAATAAATAAAGAATGAAAAAATATGGACGCCGCCGGTCGAAATTGTCTTGATTTGCTGCCCGGCAAGCTGTTAATAAAATGTTAAATCAAAAACAATTTGCGATCTACACAGATAGATGGACATGTTTAGTGTTGGGCGCAATATTGTTAACAATTCATTTACAACGTGTCTGAATTTGGACGATATGCGGAATTGGCTTGGCAGCCTGAGTGACCTGAATGGGTGGACGGCCGGCGTCTGGTTTGACGGTTACTTGGCCCTGATGTTTGGTGGCATACCCTGGCAAGTGTACTTTCAAAGGGTACTTTCATCAGACACCGGTAACAAAAACAAACCCAGTCAAAAAAAAAATCGATAGAAATCATTTATATATTTCAAAAGAACATGTAGAGGGGTGGTTATAAGGTATTGGATAAAAAAATACCATATGACCTTAAATGTATTTTTGAAAGACAATAAGCTTTTTTTACCAAATAATTTTATTTATTTTTTTGTAAAAATACATGATTTTGTCTTAAAGACCATACATTATGGTCCATATTATGGACACCATAACACGTTATAAAATACCATTAGAACTTACTTGGCCTTAAGTTAACACGTTTACACGTTTACTAATCTACTTTCAGAGGGTACTTTGATGAAACACCGGTAACAAAAAGACAAAACAAATAGGGTCACCCAATCAAAAAACAAAAATCGATAGAAATTAATTATCCCTTTCAGAAGGAGATCTTTAAAGATCGACATTTTCAACCGCACCAAGTCGACCAATGTCTGAAAATGTGGTCAAATTGAGTCGACATTTCATGATATTTTTGGTTTTTGTGACAAGTCTGACTTACCCTAAGATTATATTAGTATTTATAAATACGGTATACTTGTCCTACAAGACCACGACCTAAAAAAATGATTTGACCTTATAGTGGTCAAAACATCAGACCTTATAATCACCACCCCTGGAATAATAGCACAATCTTCGGATATGCCATAACTTATGGCCCATAGGATTTCCCTTCAGTAATACGTTTTATTGTGGGCTTAAAAAAATGAAAAAATACGGAAATTACCCTAGCCTTTTTAATCATCTTGTTACAAGAGTCTTGTATATTATTTTTAATTTTACTTTCAGCATACCACGCCAAGCTACTGAGTTTTTATGCTGCTTTTGGCTGCATTTTTATGTCTATTCCGCCGATTATGATTGGTGCGATTGCACGGGTGACCGATTGGTCCGAAACTGGTTTTGTCAGAAATGGAAGGAATGTGTGAATGATTATATTTTATCTAACCGTATAAATCAAAAAATAGATGTACGCTCGGACTTGAAAGGTTCAAATTAATTTTAACACATTCTTTGTCAGTTTTTCGACACCCGAAGATTGCAAAAAGACATCCGAAATCCTGCCCATTGTACTTGCTCGATTGACCCCGCCTTTTGTTTCAACGATTGGTCTAGGTGCAATTTCGGCCGCTGTCATGAGTAGCGCTGACTCAAGTATATTATCTGCTGCATCAATGTTTGCTCATAATATTTGGTAAGCACACATGTCTTCGGAGAAATTAACATAACATGGGTTTTTGCATGTCAATATACGCCACTCGAGAACAATTAAAATGGATGTGAACGTAAAAACTGACTTGACCTTATGAACCAGCTCATAACCGTTTCGAACGGGCGGACTTTTGTAACAACTAGTAACCATAAGTTTAATAACCATAAAATTTTTATAGCAGAATGGTTATAATTGCTTTTAGACCCTACGTCTTTACCCTTTTTCTTTAGAATCTTTGCATTCCGATAATTTAAACCCCCGAAAAATTTCGCTTTTAACTGCAACTAAAAAAGCTACCTATGTAATACAAATGTATTTTTCGGAAACCCAATATTTTTATTCAAAACTACTTTTTATGATTCTGAAAAAATATCGAAAAAAAAAATGACCAAACATGTATGATAACCTACGATATAGGACACAAAACATGTGCGCACAATGCACCACTTTTGTTTCTCAAAAATTGGTGCGTTGTATGTACATCAACTGTATCCATGTTCCAATTTGACCATATCAATGCTTGCGAAACATACATTTTATACTTGGATTTTAATTATTCGAAAGCCAGTGAAAATCCTACGGTATTAGCTCTAAATATTAAAGACTANAATACAGTACGAAGATATAGATTTTCGGTCACGCGTCTTCATCCAAAAAAAGCGTAAAAAGACATGATTTCAAAGATTTTTTCCCAAAACACATACTTCTGACTTGACCTTAGTGCAAAAAAGATGACTTGACCTTATAGCGGTCACCTTTTGTGACCTTATAACCAGACCCCCCTGTACTTTTTTTGATTCTGACAAAATATCGAAAAATAATTGACAAAACATGTATGATAACTTACGATATAGGACACAAAAGCCAGCTCAAGGATATAAAATACTTAAATGAATATGGATCGTTTAGTCCAGAAAGAAAATTGAAATGAAATACAGTTGATGTGCGCACAACGCACCACTTTTATTTCTCAAAAATTGGTGCGTTGTATGTACATCAACTGTATCCATGTTCCAATTTGACCACATCAATGCTATATCAATGCTTGCGAAACATACATTTTATACTTGGATTTTAATTATTCGAAAGCCAGTGAAAATCCTACGGTATTAGCTCTAAATATTAAAGACTATGATCCGTTTATTGTTTAATATTCTACTAAACGTACGATGACGTAACAATCTAACGGACAATTTTAACTTAAATCAAATTAAACTGCACTCAACGTTGCACTTGGGCCCAATCGGTAAATTTTTGATGATTCGAGCTCAAAATCGAAACGATCCATATTTGTATGTTTAGGAGCATATCAATCAGCCCTGGATCGAAAGAAACAACAGTTTTATGGGTTATGCGAGTGTCTGTGTTATTTGTTGGTCTTATCGCCACCATTCTTGCCATAAAAGCCGAATCTGTCTATAATTTATGGTATTTAAGGCATCGGTTTCTTTATTAAAAAAAAATTAATTTTACCTTATACTACGTATAGACACGGGGAGGTCTTCATCCAAAAAAAAAGCGTAAAAAGACATGATTTTAAAGATTTTTTCCCAAAACATATACTTTAAAAAAATTGACTTGACCTTAGTGCAAGAAAAAAATGACTTGACCTTTATGCAAAAAAAGATGACTTGACCTTATAGCGGTCACCTTTTGTGATCAGACCCCCTGTAAACTGAAAGAACATGGGCCCCATGTCATGGGGTGTATATGTCAATTTATCTTCCTATTTTCCCCATATTTAGTTTTTTAACATTACTTGTTTTCATAAACAATACTTTATAACCACGAATTCTACTGCAATTTTGTAACCTATCACATTTTTCAAATGACCTTAATTAATCGAATATAAAAGCGGTGATATTGTTTATGTCACTTTATTTCCGCAGCTCTTATTGGTTGTGCATTACGAGGATACTGTAAATTCGCGTGGAAGTCAAATTGGATTTCTTATCGCAGTGGTATTGCGCATACTCGGTGGGGAAGCAACGCTCGGTGTGCCAGCAATAATCAAATATCCAGGATATGATTGTATCACAAAAACACAAAATTTCCCATTTAAAACATTTACGATGCTGTGCAGGAATTTTGTTTGAATTCAAAACTGAAAAGGGACCAAAAAATGAAAACGCTAGGGCGAATATTCTGTAAAATTAACTTTTTTTGTGTGAAAAACCTGTTTATCATGTGTTTTTAACAGTCAGATTTGAATTCTTGTAGCGTTCCCAAGTAATGTTAAAATATAAACAAACAAAACGACAGTTTGACGGGGACTATAGTTGGATCACATTTTTTCGAGGATCCAAACCCAATGTCCGAAGACGACGAAACATTTCCATTTTACGCAAAAGGAAAAACCCCATCAGCTGCCGTGAGCCCATACCCTGAGAGCCGAATTGAAAAAATGCGAATGAACGAATCGGAGAAACAACCACTGCCGGAAAAAGATGAAGGGTCGCCTATAGAAGAAATTAGGATAGAAGGAAAGGTATAAAATTACTTCAAATAATAAAAATCTTGATATGGCCCATATCATATGGCTTAATCGAGGGTATGGCTTTAATCGAGAGTGTCACTTTATAAAACACTTATTTCGACAAATAATTGATGACGAAGAAAGGTAATGTCAGTTATTTTTTTATGTAGCAAATTTTCGCGGTTATCACTTTTTAAGACCAAAATTTCGGGATATTTGTACTTAATCCTTTTACCGTATCAATAAACGAGAAATTACAAAAAATCTTGAAAGATATTCCCGCGAAAATATATTTTACAGAAAAACAAGCATTAACTTTTCACGTCATCATTTATTTGTCGAAATAAGTGTTTTAGAAAATGTGTGTAATTGAAACATGAAGGAACGGTATAAATTAATTAATACCACTCTTCTTCTTGTTCTGTTAAAACAAGGGTGCTGATTTTATACCAAAATATATTAGAGAAAGCTGACTCAAAGGAATGAATCAATTTGTTTGAAATCGAACTTGAAATTAAATTATTTCGTCTTTTTTTCGTGTTGCTTTTGCGTTTTGTTCGGTGCAGTTCAATATTATATTATATTTAACTATTATTTAAGAATCTAATTTCTAAAAATGGAAAACGTTAATAATCTGGTTTCAGTCAAATATGGACGTCTATCATTCCAATTCATATAAGAAAAAACATCATTTTTTCAAAAATATAAAACTTGAATTATATATAATATACACCACCTAACACGTTATCTTACCTTNAAAGTATTGTAAGTTACAATTTGTAACCCCAAAAGGGTGAAAAATTATAAGGGTCCTGTTTCCAAATAAAAAAAATTATTGCTCAAAATATCGTCACTAATTCATAAAATGAAAAAAATAACGCAAAAAAAAACACATTTACGAAAAGTAAGTACACTAAACTATACATTCACTATCTAAAAAGTGGTAAGATAATCTAAGCTTGGTAAGATAACCTATCAGGGCGTAGGCGTAAACCTCAAAACGTTTTGGTCCAAAAAGTGGTAAGATAACCTAATCTTGGTAAGATAACGTGTGGTAAGATAACGTGTTAGGTGGTGTATAATTAAAGTTAAATATTTTTGCAAAAATGGATTTTTTTCCTACCAAACCAATCACAAACCCCATAGCCTATGCGCTATAAGTTCACGGGTTTTGCATGTGATTGGCTGAACTTTGTTAAATATCATAGTGTTGCTATATGAAAAAAAAAATCCCAAAGCTACATATGTAAATTAATACGGGTGCGTGATTGGCTTAGTAGATAAATTCGTTAAAAGTCATTTTAAAACCATCAGTAAAAAAGGTATTTTATTTTTCTTCCTAATCATTTTTCACTTCTCATGACAAGTTTTCTACGCCAGTATAGTACTATAGCCATTTTCCGAATTGAATCGGTGCCATTTCAAAAAGTTTTACGCCATAACAAAGTGAAAATTAACGACGCATTTTGTCTGTTATTTATCTGCAGTAATGTTAATTTCACAATTATACCGGCAACCTTAGTTCATTTGGGAACAAGTTGATTAGAGACATAATTTGAAAGAATTTGGAAAAAAAGAAAAAAATTGCGGCCTTTTCCCAAACGAACCGGTGCCATTTTATTGTAACAAACAAAATCATAACTGTTTGCGTAATAAAAAAATATATCCGACCTTGAAATAAACTTACCTTGATGGAATGCAACGTTTCGATAATAATTGGGAGAAGTTTGTCACAAACGGAGCGTTTCGTTGACGAAGACCACGTTGAAGTCGCCGCCCAAAAAACCGCCGTATTTAACATTTCCGGACATAGAGACTTTCAGCGGTTTTTATCGAATAAATGTGTTTATAACTTTAGTTTAAGGTTTATGCCATATTTGTTTTTGGCCCGGATGAATGAGTTCAATGAAGGAGTTCTTAGATTCTATAAAATTTCGACGAAAAACTTACTTTCCTAGAAATCTTCCAAATCTTTTGTGTTACACTTTCAGAATTGACAAAAAGTTTGTTTATAATTTGGTTTTAACCCTAGTGTGCGCATACAGATAGAAAAAGTGCACGAACGGCGCCTCAAGGCAAAAATCAACTTCGAGCCTAGTTAGAACTCCTGGCGTTAAAAGCTGAAAATTGGCAGAATTTTTTTGCGGATTTTAAAAACCACCTTTGGAAAGCGTTGGGATAAATGATCCCGAATATACATTTGACACATCGCAACTTTGGGATTCGTATGTGCCGGAGAGTTAGGCGACAAGTACCAAGAAACTAGCCAATCAGAAATGAGCTCTGAAATCGCGCCCACACTTGAAGTTTGAAGGCCGGCCCCAGAAACACTCCGAATCGGATTTGATCCCGTTTGACCGCTAAACTCGAGGAGAATCGTCAATGACGCCGAAATCGACAAAATCGAAATTTTTTGAAGCCACTGATCTTCGTCGAGCATTTTCGACCAATCGCCGTTGTCCTCATCGCTCGAATCCCGCCGTTTTCGATAGAAAAATAGAATCGAAACAAATAGTAGACCATTAAGGGCATTGCCATTTAAACACCTTTCACGCATTTTTTCCATCCAATCAGGCGTCAGGCTAACACTTAGGTCTACAAGAACTGTTTGGGGACCTCGGTCTTTCAGAGAAACCGTTTTATTTGATGAAATTTTCCGAACATTTCCTTTAGTTAGCTATTTGGATTATCCAAAATTTATTTTTATAAATGAGTTTAGATCCAGCCCAAATAAAGTTTGAGTTAACATTTTAAAAGCATAAATTTTGAAAAAAAAATTTTAAAGAGTGAAAAAGATTTGATTTCATAACATTTTATAAAGCAGAACAAAAAAAAAACACACGACATTTTACCAAAAACTTTGAAGATCTTCCAGAATAAACCTCAAAAGACAAAATAAAAATGATTACCTAAAGGTCAACAAAGGTCACAGAAAAATAAAAAAAAAGGTTAAAATGTAGAACCCAAGCTTAAACGGTATACGTCTTCGGTCAGGCGAACTAATCGGAGAAATCGAGGCAAAATATCCATTGTCACATTAATGGATAAGACATAGCAGCTGAGTAGATCGAGATAATCCTCAAAAGATAACACCAGAAGAGATAGAATTTTTTCAAGGTGAATTGAACTGAATAAATTTATTGACAGAGCCTCTTTTCTGATTTGGCTAATTTTCGTCTCTTTTTCTTAATTATTCGCCAAAAATCATAAATGTTAGGGGCAAAAAGTCTGTATGTATAATGCGATTTAGACAAACTTCCTGTGCTGTGATGACAAACCCCTCTTGCGTGACCAATTTTATGAACGCAAATTAACTCTAATTTTTTGCTGAGCATATCATAATTTATGATTCATAAATCTTTCAGAGTCTGAAATTCAGACAGATATAATTTCAAAATTTTGAAATAAAATTATGCCCGCGAAATAATTATATATTTTAGCCAATTAAATCGCTGAAATTATGACCAGTTGTTTATTGACCACCAGTAAGAAACCAGCCTTCAAGTTTCAGGCGCAAACCTGTTGAACCTTTTATAGGCACTCGGGTAGAAATTCTTTCCCGTCTGGTATGACGGAATTTTTGTCGGGTAATACCCGAGTATACCAAGGTATTACCTGGCTTTGGTACATTTTGGATAATCATTTATTTTTCTCCTCGGGTAAACACGGGTAATAACTGAGTTTTTGAGTCGTATTAATTCAGTCGAGTATAAAGTCCTGTTTATTCAGGTCAAAATTATATTTCAGCTCTGTATAGGTGGTTTAACTAAAACTTAAATAACGCAAGTGTATGCGACGAATCACATTTTTATACTTCAAATATATAAAAGACGATTCCTTATATTTGAATGAAGTTTAAAAGCACCATTTTCTTCAATAAAAGACCGCGTAAAATCGTATAACGTTTTCGAGACGACGTTTTCCTTGAATCGCACTTTAGACGTTGAAATGTCGTCCATTTGTTTTTTAAATTCATAAATGGCGGCAACATTGTCGACTTCAGCTTTGGGAAATATTGCCAAAGAGTCGAGAATATCCTCCTGGGGCTCGGTTTCATCGGCCAATATTTCAAAAATTTCAATCATTTTATGCATTTTTTCAAACCAAAATTTGAATTCCTTGCTCTCCTTGTTGCCGCTCAGATTTTCCACATCCTTTTGCGCAAATAAATTCAAAAATTTCTTGATAGCAATAATATCGAATTTTTCGGACGCGATAATTTTTTCAATTGCCTGATATTAGGTTATACTTTAAAATAGTAAAATAATTAATACAGCCCCATATGTTCCACCCAATATCATGAATATGTACAGAAAAAAGTGGCCTTTATATAGACCAAATTTACTTAGAATTTCTTTTTTAAGACCCACATATTCCGTCCACGATCGTTTTTTAGACCAACCCAATATATTTACTTTATTCGACCAAGTTTGCGGTAAAACTAAAACAGGTATTGACAAACGTTTTTTTGCATGGAACTCGGAAATTTTGGGGTTTTTGTTTGTAATTGTTTGAACCAAAACCGGAAGTAAACGTTAATTACGGGTTAATATACAAAACTCGTCGTATCTGCAAACAAATTGGTGGATTTTTTAATGGGAGTCAGAGATGCAGAATTGGACAATTTTTCTTGGCAAGAATGAATTTTCACTTTAGTTAAACTAATAGATTAAAGGGGTCATATTCCGCATATATCGGTAAGAAAACACCCAAACAATTATAATATTAAACATATTTCTTAACCTGGTCCTGTCGCTGCGTATTTGATAATTGTAAGCGCGTTAAAAGCGCGCAAATTTGATCTTCGTGGACGTCAACTGCTCTAAGTTGATGCGCAAGTTCTTTAAGAGTTGCTAAATCAGCGAGGCGCGGCGAATTCTGATCGTTGAGCGCCAAATGGAGCGGGACACAAATACGACGAATTTCGCCCTCGGGAGTTATGATCGCGACTTGAAAGTTTCCCGGTGCTATTGATTTTACATTTTGCGCATTAACGCCCATTTGATTTGTCTCCGTCAGTAATTTTGCGCCCTTTACTAGGGTTAGAAATTTCTTCGTTTACAGCCCGTAAATTACGGGCGGTTTAAATGTGGACAGAAAAGTCCACACAATAAAAATGTTGGACAAAAAAAAATATGTCCAGAAAAAAAGTAGACAAAAAGGTCGCACAAAAAGTAAGAATTTGAATCTTACAAAATAAGATTGATAAACCAAAGAAAAAAAAAAAGTTGCGATAAACTCAAAAACTGAAATAATTCTGACAGATTTTTTTCTTAAAAAGGCATTACCCAATTCAAACCCTGCCCTTGCCAAGATTCCAAAATGCTACTCTTGGGCCGAAAACGGCAGAATAAACCGACACAGAGCCTAAACGATCAACAAGGACTAAAAATAAGGCATTTCTAGATTCGTCCGAGGATCTAAGCCACCCAATTTGCGCATCTCGTGTGCCCTTAATCATGCGTAAAATTTGCATTTTATTTGTGTCGACAATTGAAACGCGCCCAAGAGAATCGGAAACAGCGGCGATTGGTAACCCATAGGGTGCCGGAACAATTCGATATCCCTTTCGCTGCCCCTTGTCCTCAATATGGCTCCTGGCGTGCATGCCGACACCCGCATCTATTTTAACCTCTTCCTCTTCTTTGGGCACATTAGCTCCACCCCCGCCAAAAAACCAACCGGCTGATTTTTTCATGAAATTTTTGCCAATCGATACAGCAGAAGAAATTGCTGACTGATCAACAACGTCAACATGATGATAAAAGGTGACGAAGTCTTTATTTGATGTGGTATATGAGTGATAGGACGGAATACGGGAACTAATACAGGGTGTCCAAATATATTTATTACAATTATTATTACAAAAAAATTCTTTGTAGTTCCGTGCAGCCCAGAAACCTCAAAAGACATAATTTCATGAAAAATTTTATGGGATAAACTTTACAACCACTTCATCTAAAAATGTCAGTAAAAACAGTAAGGCCCATTTTGGCCTTTTATACGAATTTCTAGCTTGAACTATTTTAAAAATTGTGTCCCATGTGAAAGTATCAAGCTTTCACCAACATGACTGTATAAATATTTTTTAAACTAATTTGGAGCCCCAAGGCTAACTTTTTCATTGGGCCCATATGCGGCGGCGTTAATATACTGATCCCAGCGGGTGATCGTGAATTGACCATTTGAGGAGCAATCTGCGACGCCCGAAGTTGACGTAAAATTGAGTTTTTTACTTTTTATCGAATTGCGCTCAACGGCATCGGGATTAACGCGCGCGACGCGCAAAGTCTGATGTAACTCCCATCCGTCCAGCTCGACAATGCAACTGTCATAAATAACAGTTAGGGTCGTGTGCGGCTGGCCCTGGCAAAAACCGCGAAATACCAACCGTCGGACCGGTGATTGGTGGAAAAGCTGCTCTAGGAGGAGAATTCCGTTTTCCAGATAAAATAATACATTACCGCCGTTTGTACCAATAGCAATAAGCGTCTGGTCCGGTTGGCCGCAATCTGCTCTTTTTGTCGAGATTACT
>SCLG01000439.1:28895-45981 GCA_004367875.1 Oikopleura albicans
AATTTAACCCAATATTTATTTCATAAAAAGTCGTATTCATAAACAAATATTATTCACTCGATAAAAATAGAGTCCTTGCCCCAACTAGGGGCGTTTCATCTTCAAAACGTCCAAAATTTGCTATGTTAGCACTCTTAGGTTCTTTAAACTTTATCTTTGCTGTGAAGTTTTAAGGATTTTTTTTGTAAATTGGCAAGGGTACAGGGATTATTTTTAAAAATACGTTACACAGCGTTTTTTAGAGCTGTCTTTATAATATCTCACCTTTATATTATATTATAATTTATAAATAATCATTTTTTTGCCACTGGACTTAAAAGGTTTATTAAAAAAGTATTTTGACAGTAGTTTAATACCTGGTAATATAGCGGTTGCAGTTATATTTCCATAGAGTGAGTTCAATGCATTAGTGGGACAAAGATGCATAATTTGTGGAGAATCACGTCGATCTGGATCCGGTAAAAATTTTGGTTGGAAAATAACTCCCTAAATATGTTTTTTAAACGCGAAGAAACATCTACGAAATTAAATTTCAATATAGGCGGTACCCTATTTTGGATCATGACAGAGTTTTAGAAATGGCACAGCGGCTTTTTGGAGAAAACTTTATTTGGGAAAGTTAAATGAATTTGTCGTCTCTCTCTTCAAATCGACAAATTATTAAAAACTAATAATTTTCGACGTACAAAATTAAATAGCCTTCGTTGACCAAACGCAAATAAATTGAACCAAACAAAAAGAACCAAAAACAAGTTGTTTAACCCGATAAATCACCTTTGAGTTTTTAGTAGCGACTGCAATGTCAAAATAACTGGACATTGATAATGTAACATGTTGAATCCAGTCCGTTTTTTCGTCTTCTGTCGTCAAAAGACTTTCTTTGATTTTCTCGACCCCTTCCGGACTGATTCGACCGATCGATTCCAATCGAGCGGTCATTCTGAAACCACGTCATTGAAATGCGCGTCCAATTTGTTCGGTTAAATTATCCTTATTACATGCGTTAATTTAACCAAATTCGAAATTTTACATGTTAACAAAATAGTTGTGAGAAATCATTTTTATGATTTTTTGTTTGCTATATTTTAGTGAACAGATTCTATAAATAGAATTAAAAACCGAAGTTTTCATTCTTTTCGTTTCCACGGCCCGGCCATGCTTCTTTTTCGTATCGTTTCGACTTCTTACTTGAATCCTAATAAAATATAATTTATTATATTATATATATTATTTTATATGACGGGTTTTTTTTTCATCCAACCTACAATACTTTTGCAACTCCCCTCAGACGAAACAAGCTATGAATTTATTATTGAGGATACTAATAAATATATACATTTGATCGAGTTAAAAGTTCATTTTTATGTTTTTGTTCCGAAATTTCATACATTTTAAAATATTATAAAATAAGATATTTACCGAGTGAGATTTGAGTCCGTCATCGAAAAATGATGCTGGCAAGCCTGGAATTAAATCTGGATCAGGAGCGGCGGTAATTTCCGGAATTTTTGGTATATCATCGTATAACCCGGCTTTTTTCGATTCTATATGAGGCTAAATAGAAAAAAGTAAAAACTTAGTTTCAGTTTCTGCAGCAGTTAAACGTACCTTGAAGGTGGCTGGAGCAGTACGAGGTGGTGGTTGATTTGATTTTGCAGCAGTTGCACCCTGTCGCTGCCTCTTTAATAAATAAATATTTAAAAAAATCGTTAAATTTCAATAAATCTTAATAACTAACCTTGGTGGGTATAATAGTGACGGAACAACTATTTCTGAATTTTCCAATGCTGGGATCAACATCCTCAGGGTTAATAACGTCCTCCTCATTGGTAAAACCGACCGATTTTCGCTTTTTGCCAATAATTGGTTTTTTGACCGCGTCCTCGATGGTTAACTGAACAATCTTTTTATTTCTGGCAGTGTTGTATTCGGTCAGATTGTCCAGATCTTCCTCTTCTTCGGGCAGCTCGATTTTATCCTGGGAGTTATCCTTTTCCCCCAGAGGTCGATCTTTAAGCGTGTATGTTCGGGTTGACGCACCCAACCTAATCTTAAAAAAAAAACAAATTAACTACATGGCTACAAAACTGACTTGACCTTGAACATTTCAAAAAACTGATGTGACCTTATAACCTAATTATAAGTCATAAATTCATCCAAAAAAGACGTGATATTAAAGACTTTTTTTCCGATAAAGCATGCTTTGCAAAAAAACTCACTTGACCTTATTGCAAAAAACTGACTTGACCTTATAAATATGACCAATTAAAAGTGTGAAAATATTTCATCTAAAATATCAATCTTAATTTTTTTAATTTTGCGACGCTGTTCATGTGATTATTATCTTTTCTTATACCTTATCTTATTATTATAAAAATCTTAAAACTAAAAAAAAAACTTACTTTAACGTCTGTCGGTAATTGTGTAGGCAAGTGTGGTTCGAGTCGCAATGGACCCAAAAATGTCCCATGGGCCGACTTTAAGTCGACAATAAATGGCTTTTTAAGGATTTTGTGATACATTATTGCGGCATGGGCCCTACTGCATGAAGCGTGGCCGGTAACAAAATCACACATTTCGGCATTTCGACCAAATAAATAATACTTCTTTTCATCAATGAGCAGTTTTTCGACGAGTTTATCTTCCTTCATAACGTCAAGGTGGGTACCGGAAGGGGCTCGCCCACACCACGTCGGAAACTGATAGTCGATTTTTACAGGGGCACCAGCCGAACCCGGCCTAGGTTTTACAGACATTCTTAAAAATATTTTTTCAATAAATGTCAATAAAAATGCGAATTATGAGGTTTTTCTTCAGCGCCTATTCATGTGAAAGTTAACCTCTATAGAAAATAATGTCCAAAATTCATTTCACTACAAAATATGTGATTTTGCTTCAAAAACTGTTCATGAAAATGTTCAAATATATACGTTCCCGACCTTATGACCAACGGCCATCCAATATTTTATCGTATTAATGCTGTTGAAAAGATAAATTTGGCGATTTCATACAGAAAAAATATAGCCGTTTCAATATACCCCGGTATGTCCCGCATTTTTACTTTCAATTTATTCTTAAAAGTCGAAAAACTTATTTTTTTTTAATGAAAACAAAATATTCCCATTTATTTTCTCTTTTTTATCCACTCTCTATTTCCATCGACTCATCTTGCGATTTTTTAAACTTTCTTTGTGCAATCAGATATTCAACCGTTGAGCAATTAGAGTAACAATTCATTAAAATTTTCTCTCTATGAATTCTTACTGATCGTGCCGCCAATCTTGCTAATCCGCCACTCTTAACTCAGCAAGTTAAATTTGAAAAAAAAAATTATAAGTAAATTATTTCCACACGTTAATAATTTTCAGGTCATTTTCAACTGGTAATTTAGATGTTGATTCCGATCTGAAAATTTCTTCAGTAAATCATTTCAGGAACAAATAAAATAAATAATTTTTGAAATCAAAATAAATTTACATCTGAGATTATTCAATACGATAATAAAAAATACGATAAAAAATGACAATTGGTGTTTTTTGATGTTGCACCGATTTTTCTTAAACGAGAGTAGTTTTACATTTTCGACCGTTAAACAATAGCTAAAAAAATTTAAAATTTAACCAAAAGTTAGATTAATATGTCTTCTGGTTCACTACATATTTTGAGTTTTTAAATTTTTTTAATAGCCAATTTTCAACGGTCCATAAATCAATAGCAAAATCGGTGCAACCTAAAAAACACCATTGTTATCCGGAATATTGAATCTGAAATTATCGTACTTTACTCCATTAACTAGAATTTAACGTATTTATATTTTCGAAAGTAGTCTCTTTTACGTAGTCGTAAAAGTATTTACGCATTAATGAAAAAACTCGTCCTTAAATGATTGATATATTTGTGTTATTTTTCATGGCTTAAAAGACTGGTTAATTTTTAGGCAATACGACTTCATTATAACAAATTTTTAAAAATTACCTTTCGTTTAAGTAAGCTATCTTTGGCACATGTTTTTAATAAATTGGAACACCACCTCAAATACAACTGAGAATGTCGCGTCGATTCCAGCTCCCTAAAAAATATATTCTAAATAAATGTACAGGGGGGTTGGTTTAAGGTCAAGGTCTAAAAAAATGACTTGACCTAAAATGCATTTTAAACTGGCCAATAACATTATTTGATATGAAAAATTATTTTAATGAAATATTATTTTGCATAATAAAATATATTTGTACTTAGTTCGCAAAATGTGATTTTAAAATTCCGTTAATTTCATAGGACGATAAGAACCAGACTACCAGACACAAAACCCAATTATGCCCTATAACTTATAGGCTATAAGGGACGGAGTGCTCTACAAGAGACAAAAATGGACTCGGCCGGAAATCGCAAACCGTCCCTTGTAGGGCGTATCCCCTGTATTTATTTTTCAGGACCCTAGTTATCTTTTTTCGTTAAATCGAAGAAATCTCTTACGTTGCAATAAATGAGAGGAGCGGCAAGACAATATTTGCGGGTACCAATTGACACAGAAGCTCAATGTCACTAATCGGAATCGATTCGACCACTTGTCGAATTAAATTGTCAATTTTTAGCGTCAACGCAATTAAAAGTGCATCTCCAAAATCCTGCGATTTTACTTTCTTAAGTGCATTTTCGGGCGTGGCTAACTCGTTCAGTGGCACTGATCCAAATGAGGTCTTCATTTTGGAATAAATAGATACCCCTTCGGCGGTGGCGATTGAGAATTCATTTCCGGCGGGGTTTGTGACTAATGATTGACACGTCATAATATTGTCAAACCGCCGCAAACTCCGGTCCGTCTTTTTTTGTCCGGCCAGTTTAACCTCGGCCGCATCCGAAATATCCGCAACAGCCCCAAATTCATTCATTGTTGTTTTAGAGTCGAGAAATTCCTGACGGCGGTTATTTTTCCAGAATGTCAAAATAATGGAGTTTCACTCCTGGAGCTCAGATAATCGAACATTCGATTCGAGAACATTTCGAGAGAGACAACTTTTGGGCGAAATTTAATATTTATTAATAATATTAATTGATAATTATTAATAATCAATAATTAAAAAATAACCACCTTTAATCCATCCAGACTCAAATTCGACGTGATGGAGAATTGTCCAATAACATGCCGCGCTTTTACCGCGTACATGACCACTAAAAACGCTTTGCCTCCCGCAAAAAGATAATCCCCGTCATTTGTGTAACTAATGTGTGTCCAGCCTTGATCCGTGAGCGTTTCGGCACTCACGCGTACGCCACGCGGGCGCCCGGCTCGAATATCGCGCGCCGCATCAATCTCAAACTGTAGACTCGCATCCTTAGGATCCCAGAAGCCGATTTTGCCGGCGAGATTCGATGTGGCAATTTGGTCCCCATCCGGGCGCCAAACGGCACAGAGCATATCCGTCGGGCACTCGAGTGACTCACGATGCACTTTTTCCATGTCCGTAAAATCGGTAATCATTGCACTCCCATCCCAGGAGCAGGAAAGTAAGCGGCAAGAGACGGGCGAAAAGTTAACGCTCACTATCGCCGATTGATGATTTGGAAACTCGTCCAATAAACGGCCAGTTCGAACAGACCAGACGAAAATGCTTCCAGAACCTTCGCCCGCTGACGCAATTAATTCACCACCCGGATCAACTGAAACATCGCGGAGCCTAAAAATTTAATATGCAAAAAATTTAAAAGTACATTAAATGTATTTATGTATTTTAACGCTTTTCTAACAATATAAAAATATTTTTTCACAACACATGTTTTTTAATATTTTTTTTAACAATTTTTATCGATAATTTTTTTTTCTGAACGATTTTTTTTTTCGATTTTAATTTTTTTTTTTTGAACAATTTTTTTCGATAAAATGTTTTTTTTTTCAATAATTTGATCAACAACTTTTTTTCAATTGAAAATTCAACTGAAATTATTTAATTTTTGTTCATATTTTTAATTAAATGTTTCCATTTTGGCAAAAATTCTTACGTACGAGTTTAGCATATGATTCATCTAAAAACCTTTGAGGAGTCGGTGTGGTCAAAGTTCGGAAATTTCGGTAACGTCGTAAATCATAAGCTCGAACCGTTCCATCCTTTGAACTTGAGACGAGCGCAAATCCACTTCGCATCCAGGCAATCCCAGTCACTTCCGATGAATGATTTTTAAAAGTGACATTACAAAATCCTGAGGTTGTTGACCAAATTTTAACGTGTCCGTCTGTACCGCCCGTCGCAATTTTGGAACCACACGGGGAATATGACAAACATGAAACAGAATGACCTAAAAACAACGCCTGTAATGTACTACTATTTGCTTATTTTTCAAAATTCAAATAAGAGACAAACTATGCAAGTTTTTTTTAAGATTTTCATAGGATCTTACCTTGGCATTGTTGTTGCATGACATAGCTTTGAGTGGTCCATTCCCATACAATAAGTTGTCCGCCGTGACCCCCAAGAGCTAACCAATCACCCTTCGGCGAAATGACGAGTCGATTCAGCCCCGATGAGTTTTCCATGGTCAATCGCTGCACTTGAATTATACTGCCATACTCCGAAGCGTCGTGTGCCCAATTGATCTCAAACAACACAAATATGCCACTTTCGTGAGCACAAGCCAGTAAACCGAGCTTCTTGTTAAAGTCCGCAGCAACGACCGGTGACGCTCTTTTAACGGGCTCAAGTCTGGTTAAGGAAAAGTTTTATACCAATAATTTTGTTGATAGAAATCGTTAACTTCAAATTTTCCAAATTATTTTTGATTTAAAAATGTTCTGAAAATAGAATAGTATACTGTATACAAATAGTATTTTATATATGCTGTATACATATCATATTTTTTTTTGAAAAGATGACTAAATCTTATAACCATCTGATTTTTTTTCTAAATAAGACCTTAGTGCTGGGAAAAAGTTCAAAAAAACACTAGTTTATAGAAAACAAGGGGGGGGGGTCTTCATAAAAAAAAGCGTAAAAAGACATGACTTCAACGATTTTTCCCAAAAAACATGCTTCAAAAAAATTGACTCTAGTGCAAGGAAAAAATGATTTGAGCTTAGTGCAAAAAAGATGACTTGATCTTATAACCAGACCCCCTGTATATATTTGATAAAAAATACATTAGATTTAGAGAAAAAAAGACTTTTCAAAATTAATTTTTTGTACCGCAATTTTTTGAAAATAATTATCCTACCCTGAATGTAAAATTTTCAAACATATTCATTATTTGGGCCCAACTCTTTCGCCTTTCTGATTAACGAAATCTTTAAAGGTACGGCGATATTTAATTTGGTCGATTTCCTCATCAGAGGATGATTCTTCTTCTTCTTCTTTCATTTCGACGTCATTTTCTTCCTCTTTTTCTTTTTCGTCGTCAGATTCTTCCACTGGAACAACTTCTTTTTCTTCTTCTTCAACGACCTCCATTTTGACCTTTAACGGAGGTGATGTAAGATGGGAAAAATAATAACTATTATTTAGACTTTTAAATACCAGAACCTATAAGTTATAAGCTATAACCAACCCTGTAAATATCAAATCATATAAAATAGAATAATAAAAGGACTTTACGTTAAAAAAAATAAATAAAAAATTAAAGTTTGAGTTTTTATGCTTGTATAAAATATGAATACTGTAAAAACAACATTTAGGTTTTCAAACGATTTGGTCCAAATCAAATGACCTCCCTTTAATCGCCGCAAAACGTTTGGTGCAAACATTTGCGGGCGGGTTCGTTTGACATCATATGTTAACTCCTCGGGAGCATAGTCGGTTTGCCATGTACAGACCATGCCGTCTGAGTCAACGGCAATAACATCCATGCCGGTTTTACCTCCCAGCCAGCAACCAATAATAGAACCTCGACAACCAATGAGCGTCGTACACGTCGGCATTTTTTCGATTCGTGGCACTGGATAAACGCGACACTTTGAATCCTCGCTACCCAATAATAAAACCTCGGATTGGGCTGTCCAATCACAATGTCGAATTGCTCCATAACTACCACGAAACGTTCGCAAAAGGGATATGGGATTGTAACTGGGCTCCCGCATGGGCGCGTAATATAATTGACCAATATCGCCACGGGTTAACATGATCTTTGTGCCACAAGGCGACCAGGAAACAACTAGGGGGGCCGCCGAGGATTTTGATTGGACATTGGCTCGACACAAGATGCGCCCCGAGTCCAAAGAGGCGATAGAGAGCCAGCACGCTTCTTCAATCACCGCGATAAATTTTCGACATGGCTAGATTAATTTTTCAACTTTCAAACATGACAACAACAAATACTGTAGTATATAAAAAAACATTTTTTTGAATAAAAACGGTACATTCGCCGTGATAGCCAAATACTGGTCACTTTTGCTTAAAAAATATTGTGACGTGTATTGTAGGAGTTCTAACTTCTTCTAACTTTCTTGCTTGACCAAGAACATCGAAGTTTTTGTGTGCCCCAATTAAGGGATATCTTATGAAATTATACCGCTTTAAAGAACATGAAATAACCATCTACTTGTATAAAGTAACAGTCTAAATTATTTGATCATATAACCATTTCAAAAAAAGAACATCAAAAAGACATGTTTAGTAAATGACTCGACCTTAGTGCAAAAAACTGACCTTATAGCGGTCAAAATGGCTGATCCTATAACCAGCAACTCCTGTATGTGATCATTAATTTAAATTATGACAATCTAGATTTTCAAAACAAAAAAAATATCTCGGTTATGTGTCGCCGCATAAATCTCCCAAAGCATTTAACCCAATCAAAAAATCAGACAGATTATATAAGATAATCAAATTCGTATTTTTTGCTTTGTTTTTGTGCTTACCGATATAGAAATTGATATAATTTCCGATTTTGCTATTTTAAATGAACGAGCGGCATCTTTTGTGATATCAATTTCGTGCAGTATGGCTCCATTCGTATTTATCAGAACATTTTCATTCCAGGCCAATGGGCCACCGTCGTACTGATTTGCCAACAGAAGCGAAAACTCATAATCACGCGACATTGCAAAAAAAACGACCTCTAAATTCGATATACCTTATGCACTCAAGAATACTTGAACGAAATCGATGAAAGGAAAAAACTGTGTACAGAAGGGCTGCGGCGGCCAAGTAAGGGACGTTTTTTTTTCGAAAAATTTTTTGACGCCAAGTAAGGGACAATGTTCGTAAAGTAAGGGACGGTTTTTCATTAAAATCAAGTAAGGGACGTTTTTTCAAAACAGGAAACCGTCCCTTACTTGGCGGCCCCTCTGTACACCAGTTGCCAACTCAAGCTAACGCGCAAATCTAATTTATGTTCCTTTAAATTCAAATTATTAGATACAGCTTGACTGAGTGGCGCCAAAAGTGGATATCTTATGTAGGAGGTCTTGCGTGTTTAACTAGCCGACGACAGCATTTTAAAAATGTATTATACCCTGCGCCCGTTTCAGACATTTTTCAGAAATGGTCATAATTTTATGCAACAAAAGACACCGCTTCATTTCAACGAACGGTAAATTATGATAACTTCACCATACATTTCCCGATTGGGGAACAATTCAATTTGACATGTCATGACAGCTGGGTAATGAAAACTGACATGAGTCACCAAATTTACAGTCCCATCATTCACAACCTGTGATTTTTTTATTATCATAATGTAGTATTCTTTGAAAAGAAGCGGTCCCGAATTATATTTGTATCGTTTTTTATTAGAATGAATTTATAACGCAGTTTGGGTAAAAATGTCGGATTCAAAAAAGCTTATTTTAATTGGTAGTTACAAGTTTATGAACGAATCCTTCATTAAAAAGAGAAAATAAATTGTCTTCTTTTTTTCTTTGAAATTGAATATCGTGATAAAGATGAAGAACAACTAACATTCATTGAAAGCACGTTGAATGTCAGAATGTTTTGCAACAAAAACAATAATAATAAAATTAACACCACCGGTTCAATTTGGAGAAACAGCTTTGCAATGTTCGATTAGAAAAAAAACACAATTAATTTGCGGAGACCTTTGGTATTTTTTTGCTTTGTTTAATAAAATAATGTTTTTTTTGGTGAAAAAGTTTATAAAATTACGTGTTTTGACCCGTTTTCTAGACGAAAAAAGTATGATATTTTCCTTCCCTCTGAAATTTTTCATTGACTTTTTTGAGCTCTAAAGAATGGAGAAATACAAGATTTTTCAATTTCAAGCTATTCTCCAAATTCAACTGGTGCCTCTTTAAACTGTATTTTGATATTAAAAGTTGAAATATCGTGTACAATATGATTCCAGACCGGATATCAGAGACTCATTCGATATCAAAGCTTAGGGTCGATATACACCGGCCCAATTTGGAGAAAAGGCAACATCGAGAAATATACAATTAATAAGCTGTTATTTACCAATTTGTTATTCGGTCCCGTGGTAGTATGCTATGCGAATATTGCAACTGCTTGAAAATACAAAAAAAAATGCGAACACAGGATTTGAACCCGAGACCTATAGGTTCGATAATCCTACAGATGAACATTACCTTACCCCCAAATAGAACGGTGCATCCATTTTTTTTTATATTTCTGGATATAGATCCAGTGTTTTATAGGCCTAAAAACGACTTATGGCAAACCAAACGCAGTGGTTTTTGATGATTGGCGGCGACTCAAGATATATAAATATATATAATTTGCTCGTGCAATTGTAGGTAAACAGAAGATCAGTAGATTATGTGGGCGCAAAAAAAAAACAATTGGGAGAATGTAGAAAAGGGGACAAATCTGGAAAAAAACTCTAGAATATTATATCGCCCGTTTCTGCTTTCTACTAATTACAATCTTGCATTTACATTCAATTGGTCCATTTCGAAGAACATGAATAGTGAATAAAAATCGATTACAGTGGGGTATCCATTCTTGGCGGGGAAATATTTTGGGCGTATGTTTCAAACTTTTAGGCTACCCTTCCGAGGAATTATCATCAATTTTTGTGACCTAATGTGACCTTTGGATTAAAAATACTAGTTTCCAACTCGTAGATTCTTCGATTTGAACCGGCGTCGATTGATGGTTAGTATTAATGCCTATCACGACAATATTTTTGTTCGATAGTCGAGGCGAAGTTTAGTAGCACCGGTTCATTTCGGTGAAGCACCAATTTGTAAAAAAAGTACAGATAAAAACCCTGGTCACACGGTCAAAGTCAACAAAAATAGTTGACCACATAACCGCAATAAAACCAGAAATAAGTCTAGAAAATGTTTTAATTTTCTGATCAAAAAGCGAGAAAAAATATATAGTCCTGACCTTCCAATTGTGAAATTTGCGTTTCCGAAAAACGTGCACAATTGGGCAGTCGTGCGCAATTGGAGAGTCGTGCAAAATTTGGGAAAATTGTCATTATTAAGTTCTTAGTTTTTAGGGCGTTTTCGAGTCATAGATATACACACAATTGATTTCTTTATCGTTTAGAACAAAAAATAACATTTGTTGATTCACTTTAGTGAATCAAATTTTGTGTGGCCATCCAAAAAAGACTTTTTGCCAGTCTCGTAAAATTTGCTGAAAAAATGCACAATTTGGCAGTCGTGCACATTGGAGGGTGCACAATTGAAAGGTCGGGACTGTATGTTAATAATTTATAGTATACAAAAATCATGATTTCTTCAAAAACTAACTTCAGCTTAATGCAAGAATTTCTCCAAAATGAACCAGTGTTACTTAAACTTGTGTCACTTAGCGCAATGAAGGTTAACCAAGAACAACTTTTTTTGTTTCAGATTTTTCGAAAAAAAAGCTACTCGAATGCACGTGGATCCGGTCCGGCCGGATTTCGTTGATTTCTGTAGCGAATTGCGAGCCAAACACCGAACATTTCCGTGAAGCTAAAGAAAAGAGCCACTGCTCCAGTTTTTTCGACAGCCTCGTCAGTCTTTTCTTCGATCTAAATATATAATTCGGTCAAATATGGACCTAAAAGGCTGACCGAAGTTTGGTTTAATAAACTCTAGAAGTAGTTCAACGCTGACCGGTATCGATCAAAATTGGGTACATAGTCGGCTGGCCTTTACTGCATTTTTTTCTGTTATATCTAGAGATATGTACATTTTTATTTTTATTTACACGGCTAGCTTTAACGTCTGCTAAAAAACAGACTTGACATTAGAACTGCTGCATTAAAAGTAGACTTCATGATTTTTTTATTTAATCCAATTTCGACCAAAATTAAGCAGGAAAAAAAATACCTTACAAGTTATAAGGAACCAAATCTTAAATCTTATGACCACATCCGGGATGTGACATCCTACTACAAAAAACATTCTATTAAAAAGAACAGATTTGTTTCTAAATAACATTTGACTTACCCTATCCTGACAAAATGTATATTCCTCTGTTAATTTAACTGGCGGAAGAGGAATTCCATGTTCTTTGCAGCTCCAATCGGAATTCTTAAAATTGGGTTAACTGTATACCATATAAAATATATATATACAGCGGACAAAAAAAAACTGTCTTGACCTTAATGCACTTTGAAAAACTGACTTGACCTTTAACCATTTGAAAGTGTTCTCCCACAATAACACCTTAGTGCTAGGAAATAGTTCAAAAAGACATGATTCGCCACCTATGGGCATGTTTTTCAAAATATTTTCACTTTATATGTAAAAAAACAATAAAGATGTGCTTACCGTAGCCCAATTGTCGTTATAATCCTCGCGGTTGTACCCACAACAACCCAATGCTTTCATCGTGATATGTTTTAAATCGTCCGTACCATTGTCCCACGCCGTTTTTATCACGCTCACCTATGATTATAACAAGTTTTAACTTCTTTTTAAAATATTCAGTCAGCAATTTTTATTTTCGGAAAATTTAAACATAATTACCTGTTGAGTATGTGATAACGCCAGGCATGATATCGAAACGGAAAATTCAATAATAAATAACAAAAACAATATAACGACATAAAAGAACAGTAACACCTAAAACATAAAAATATATAAGAGGCTTGGTTAAAAGATCACAGGTAGAAAAAACCTTATGAGTCATTGTATTTGTTGAACGTTTAACTTATGACAAACTAAAATAAATTTTAGTTTAGAATTTTTAAACGTTCAACAAATACAAATTATGTGAAAATTTCTGAACAAGGCACAAAGCAGTTGAAATCATATCATAATAATATAATTAATTAATATCATATTATAATTTATAACCAACTCAAAAAAAAAAAAATTATTTTTAAAAGCCCGAATCTTTAAACTAAATACATGATATATACTATTTCGATATATGATATATCCTATAGGAATTTTCTATTTCTTCGGTAAATCTTTTTTATAGAAAGAGATGACTTCAAAACTCGGGCCATACCCGACCGAAAAAACCGGGTAAGGTACGGGTAAACTCGGGTCATACTTAAGTGACGGCTCTGGTTGAAAGCATCGCTAAAATTTTCGACGAAAAACACTAGGACGTTTTAACATTTATATAGGGAATTCACTCAAGAGAGAAGAAGTGCGAAAAATCCTAAAGGATTTATCAAATTTAAACTTAAATAAATTTAAGGTATAACGGTTATACCCGTATTATAACCATGAATGAGTTTATAACGGATACAGGCTGAGACCTTACAACCAACACCTTGATAATTTGATTCCTGTTAAAAAAACTTCGTAAGAAACAATTGTTGATATAATTGTCCGTACCTGATGATGTTTTATTGTGGCTACAATACCAAGAATAGAAACGAAAAATAAAAATACACCAACGGCAAGTATACCTAAATATTTCAAATATGCATTTAATAATTTAAAAAAGACATCGCGTTTTTTTAGAAAAAAAAACCTTTTCCAAAAAAAAAACTTATTCTTGGAAAAAAAAATTTTTTTGGGGGGGGGGATAATATACCACACATTCCTAAAATTTTCACGCAAAACTTTTTTTTGTAAAAAAACACGATGCCTGTTAACAAAATAAATCGGCACCAGATAAGCTAGTGTAAACCAATTCAAGTTTGAATCAGTTGAATTGGTACCACTGAGTCAATAAATTCAAACCTCCAATAATTGGCATGGAAACAATAATGCCAGCTTTTTTCGCATAACCCGCCAGACCTATCAGGACAAACGATATCGCCAAATATAATATATTTAAAAATGTCAACGACAAGCGCGAGCAATAAAACCCAGACGCGCACATTCTAAATTTTTCAAATTCAATTATGACCATTTTAAAAGGAATTGTGTTACAATAATTTTTTGAAAAGTCTTTGTTAAAAATCTGGCTCTAACTCGAGTTAAATGCATTATCGCACATTATCAATGATAAATCAAGATTCAAAGACTTATTTCCAAAATTATTAACAACGTAAGCATAACTGTTTGTGTTAATTTTTTCCGACAGCCGAATTAATCATTGTAAAATTATCACAGATTAAATTTCTTCTTATTAAAGCCATGTCCTTCGGTATCCATTTCCTTTCTTCTGTGTTCGAATTCAAACTCACCGTACTTTGAGTCGAATAGACCTTTCTGTAAACTTCTCAGTTTTAGCGTGAATCGGGGTCCCAACTCGGCTAGGCCAACGCGCTTATCACTCCTAATAAAAAAAAAATCAGAAAATTTTAAAATTTTTGAGGGTACAAAAATTTCCACTTTAAAAACCTTACGTAATTTATTTCACTTTAGTAGAGTACCTCAAAACTTACTTGAATATGTAGCGATGCTGTCGAAAAAATATATAATCCCGTTGATTATGAAAAGTTACGGCTTGACGACCTTCAAACTGCGGCACCTGTGGAAACAAGGCAGCAAACATTCGTCCAATTTTGCGTCCGAGTCGAGTTCGAAAGTTGTTCAAAATGAGCTCGGGTTTGTGTTCGGTCGGGTTTCCAGCACCCTTTTTAATTTTTGACCGGAGACGGACGGAAGACACTTTAAAATGGGCGGTCGGGCCACCCGGGAGGTGAATTATTTTCAGATCATTGGGCACCCATTTTCGATCCGCTGAAACCACGATCATTGCGGTGAATCCCTTCTTTATTGCCTAAAATAAAAAAATTCTTCACACATCTTGTCTTTTTACGTTCAATCGAACATATTTTTGACCTAAAAATATCCCCAAGGCTAAAATGCATACCATAGGTACATTTATAAAAAAAACTTTTTTTGCAAACCTGGGGCATTATTTTCTTGAGCGGAAATCCCTGCCGGAAGAAAAATGAGGAATTGGGAATTGTTTTCAGTAGCTCTTTGCACATTGTCACCATTGGTCCCCGGGGCGCATTTCGGGTCATAAGGAGTACTTTAGGGGTTACACCAGATTGAAAGTACGTTGATAATTCATCGTTTTCTTCTTCCCAATCAACCTCTGAATTTTTTTAAATTTAGAAGTTTAATTTGAACTTTAAGTGTAAACCTTTGATTCAACTCTATATATACAATAAGTTATATTCAACCCTTTTTCTTATATATAACTTATAATTTACAAGGTCAAGCCAAAAAAACTGACTTGACGTTAATTAAATTTAAAGTTTTCGGAGAAAGTTCTTCGCCCAAACAAAAACATGTCAAAAATATGTATTCATGTATGAATTACCTTAAAAAACACTTGGCCTTATAGTGGTATCCATGGCAGACCTTATAAGTTATAACTAACTCCCCTGGGGGAGATAACTCCTACAGGCGTAGATTGACGTGCCCATAATAATGCATTTGATAAAGTATGGGTTATTGGTCCAAATTGGACTTTCTCCGAAATGAGATGGTCTTAGTTATATTTAGCTAACCTGCATCGCCTTGTTCAACGAGCGTTTCGTCAATTTTTCGCATCGATTCAATTGTCTTCTTTTCGGGCGCCTTTTCCCCAGACTCAAGTCGGGCTAATTTCCTCTGTTTTCGTTCTTTCATTTTCAACTTGAAATTGATATTAATAAATTTGAAAAACTAAATAATAAAATATTTATTCCGTTCGAACGGCCCGGACGATCATGGTCATGCCAAAATCGCGTAAAACGTATATACGTATCCTATAGGAATACTTGAAATCCGTCAGTCAAAGCTATTCTACACGGTAAGTTAAAAAATTATTTTTTGTACTTGGTTATAAGGTCAGGCCCAAAAAACTGACTTGACCTTAATGTACCATAAGACTTTAAAACCATATGAAAAATTTCAATAAGACCTTTTACGAGCTTTTTGAAATTTCCAAAACTCTTACAACAAGCGTTTTAAAACTAAACTTACCTTTCTCTTTTGATGAAGCAATTTCAAATACATTTCCGTTCGTTTTTGTTTATTTTTCATTTCGCTTAACCTCGACATGTCGGGCCCAGTACTGGCGTGACTTGACGCGGGTTTTTCGTCGCTTTTTTCTTCATCTTTTTTAAAAATGCCACCCGAGGATAGGGTCGATGTTGTCGAAATCATCGAAAAATTTGTCATATTTGATATATTTGAACCGACCGAATAACCGGACGTATGGGAGTCTATTGAGGACTCTGAATCCATTCTATATCTCTTGGAGGGCTCCTCTGAGTCTTCTGGCTCTGAGGAACTCCCATCACTTGCAGCCTCGTCATTAATCGGAAGGGGCTCTTTAAATCCCTCATTTTCTTCATCTTCTTCTAGATCGTAAGTTTCAAAATCATCGGTATTCATTCTAGGCGAGAAATTATCATGTGGGCGTAATGTTTATAAATTCTTGGTAATATACATGTGTAGATGTTTCACCATAAAATCCGGCGTCAAAAATGGAAATTTTCACCAAAATTTGAAAATATTTCATCGAACCGTTTACGAGAAACTGATGTTTGTATACGTTCACCGGTTATTTTAGGTACTACCGGATGTCCGATATCGGAGCTCATGTTTGTCAAAAATTCTAAGATTTTCCAATTTAGTACAATAAAAATAATTAAATTCATAATACACTGACGACTTTTTTTTTCACGGTTGCATCCATTGTGGAGCCTACTCCTCCTAGACGATTCAAGATATAAATTTAATTTAAATTGTATCAAGTACCTAAGACTCATGCCTATCAACGCAGCTAGGTCCCGAAACGGTCAGATGAATTTTACCGGTCAAAAAAACCGG
>SCLG01000439.1:53765-74446 GCA_004367875.1 Oikopleura albicans
ACTTCAAAAAAGATGACTTGACCTTAATACCTTTTAAAAAAAATTTTTCTAATATTTGATTTTCCCGAAAAAATTATGGTCTTCACTCAAAAAAATGTTAAAAAAGACACTATTTTATAGAAAAAAAGTGTAAAAAGACATGATTTCTATAGAAAAAAAATGTGCGATTGGTCTTCATCCAAAAAAAACGCAAAAAGACATGATTTCAAAGATTTTTCCCAAAAAACGTGCTTCACAAAAAAATTGACTTGACCTTAGTGCAAGAAAAAAATGACTTGACCTTAGTGCAAAAAAGATGACTTGACCTTATAGCGGTCACCTTTTGTGACCTTATAACCAATTTCTGGGACATTTTTAGATTATAATCATTTAGGAAATACCATATTGCTTCTGATTTACACTTTTTTGTTTGTTATCCAAATTGACTTATGAGAAAATCAATATTTGTTATCACAAGGCGTATTCAGTAATACAGGTTTTGAGAAAAACTGAAAAAGAAACCATATTGTCCAAATTAAAAAAAAAATACTTTAGTTCTTATTAATAATAACTACAGGGGGTTGGTTATAAGGTCAAGGTCTAAAAAACTACTTTGACCTTATAACCAAACATCACTTAATTAATAAAGCTTAAGATTCATACTGCTGATTTTCTAAAAAAAAGTGTTACACTTGCAGTTTTGAAAATAATAATAGACATGACACAATATATGTCTATGTGACATTTTAAAAGCCTGACATCAAATAATTACAAAAACTAAATTACCTGAATGGTTGCCTTGTCACCTTCGAGTTTAATAATCTCGCCGACCAGCTTGTCGTGGCCAACCCTGACCAGCTCGTACATAGCTGCCCCGGCCATGCGTTCGGCGATAACGACCGGTCCCGAAACCCCAAAAACACTCCCAATCATATTATCGCCCGTACCATTATCAAAGGCCACTTTCGGCGCCATTTTTACTTTCTCTGAAAAAAAAACAGAATTAAAATCTAAAAAAAAAAACAATTTAGCTGTGCGAACAAAAAAAGCAAATGATTCAAATTACAGATTGATTATTTTGACTAAAATCAGAGACAAGGAAAAAGTCAATTTTCGCACAAGGGTGGCACATTTTTGTTTTATGTTTTTTTTATGAAGGGGACTATGATTCAATATTTTTTTGTTAAAACTTATAAACATGTGGGTTCAGAAAAATAGGAAAATAGCGAATTAATTTATAACAGTTTAAGCGTTTTTAATAGGTTTAAAATTATGCTCAAAGTGTTTAAAGTGATACATTTTTTTGTTATTCACGGTAAATAATTTACCTTTAATTCCAAGAAAACATATTTTATGATACTATTTACTTTTTTTACTATTGTATGGTAAAATTCTATTTTTTAATTTCCAAGTGACCAGGTCAGAACAATCCACTCTATTATGAAATATATTTTTGGGAATCCCTTTGGCAAACCAAATTTAACATTAACTTTTTTTAATCCAAAATGTTCATCGTATAGCTCCTTTTCAGCGTATAGAAACAGCCTCCATAAAGTGGCAGTTTTTTGGTTTATTTTTTTTTCAGACAGGATCTACATGTCAATATTTCATCTTTTTCGGCTCGGATGGTTTTTCACTGGGCGGCGGCGGAGGGGGTGGGCCCATCTCATTGCTTAAACGACGCTTTTTGCCTTTTACTTTCGGTCTCCTACTCCAAATTTGAATAAACGCTTCCGACAGCGGAATCATTTCCGGTAAAGCATCAGTTACAATCAAATCCTGAAATCTACTTTAGAGGGAAAGGGACAAATTTATTCTCGGTCGTTGTACAGCTCGATTTTGCCCGGGTACTTTTTGAACTAAATATCATGGTACAATTGGTTAAACCATGGTACAATTGGTTAGGTCAGAAAATTATTTAGTATAAAAGCAATTCCGCGGTAATTTCATCAAACAACAATAACGTAATAACAGCCGAGTTTTATGAAAATGAACCAGTTNNNNAGCATAAGTTTTGACCAACTATAATTTGATAAACGAAATAAACCTGAATTTCTTTCCACATGCCAGATGCCTTATGATTTACATGAATTCGATATGATCCATCTTTTGGTTCTCCGTCGTGAACAATGTTGGCGATTAGATCATAAATTTCTTGCCCGTCATCCTCTTTATTTAGGTTATCAGTTTTAGTTGTGTATTAAGTTGACAACTAGCAATGACTCTCGCATAAAACACATTTTTATTTGTACAAGGGGATCTCATAAATGGACTTTGCTAAAAAATGCCATCTTTTGCAGCTCAGACTGTCTCTTTGATACCAACATAGCGTTAAAAATTATATAAGCATAGCTGAGAACCCGATAGTGTGAGCTCCAACACACAGTAAAAAACGGTCTCTTAATGTGAGACCCTTCCCCCATATACGTTTCATCGGACGAGCACAAATCTCAGAAATATACCAATACGGAGTTGTGGGTTAAAATAATGCCCGCTAGAAAACTGAACAAAAAATATGATAACCAATGCCTACGCATAAAGGACCCATATCCAAATTAGTAACCGGGTATTGCACAATAGTCGGATTTTTCTCGACAAAAAAGTTGTTCTTGGTAAAGCGCTGTATTTGAAATATGAGAACGCTTGGCAGTTTTGATATTCGAAATTTTTTCAGGAGAGGATCACGTCGCTCCTCACCCTTCAGTTTATATTCTTTTTCCGAAAATCCGTTGAACTTTTCGAGCAAAGAGTGCATATGAATCTAAATATACTCACTTAGAACAACGAAATATCAATTGTATTTACGGAAATAAATTTGTAAGGTTGTTGGTTTATAAAGCCAAGATCTGTAAAACTCATATTAATGCATTTTAAAAAATATGCATTTTGAAAAAGTGATATGACCTTCAATTGCAAAAAATGTTTTTGTTGACTTTAGTGCAAAAAAAAACTGATTTGACCTCACAGCGGTCACAATGGTTGATCTGGGATTCCTCACGGACGTTAGGCCCATCATTTCGGAGATATCTTGCTATAGCAATACACTGGGTTGCAATATATATATATAGCAAAAGAAACAAACCCGTCAGTTTCAATTTGAAGCTTTCAAACATTTTGTGACGCCAGATTAATATCGTTAATTTTCAGTTTATAGAAAAAATGGTTTTGATGATTATAACTTATAATTTATAAAGGCGTACCTGTGGAATTGAAATTTGTTTATGTGGGTCGACGAAAAGCGGCTTAGCTGGTAAATCCAGCGATAAAAACATAAATTTTTGTCTCTCTGAAACGCCTTCGAGTTTATACTTGGGTAACTCCAATAATTTTTGTTTCTCGGCTTCGGGCAATTCGGGATTTGGAATACGTCTCGAGGTTACCACCATTTCACCTATGTAATAGTTTTAAGATTAAGCGTGGGAAAGACCCCCATTGTAATAAAATCAACACGTTATTAAGATCATAAGAGTTTCAAATAATTTTAGTTAAGAGGAATTTTAATGATTTCCTTAATCACGCACCCTTAATGGTTAAAAAGATGAAGAAATTACAACAAAATTTTGGTTATCACAAATTTTTCGAAAAGGGCACATATTTCATTAGAATTAGATCAATTTTATATTATATTCTATATATGGTATTTTTACTCTTTATTTAATCTTTTTATATATTTGTACACAAATATCGATATAAAATTCGCATTTTGGTTTAAAATAATGAAAGGGAAATTAATTGACTTCAACAGACAATTAAAATATATAAGTGTCAAAGTATAAGTATAAAAATATACAATATAAATACCTTCACAGCATTGCTTTATAATGGAGTCATCGCTTTTACTAATTTTGGCTAAAACTTTGTGCAAAGAATTGATCATCCAGGTTAGAAAGTCGCCTGCATTTCCACGTTTTGTGAACTGAAAGCGACCCTTTGATTGGAGGACGACTGATTGGAGAAATTCATGCGGTGAGACATGAGGTCGATAATGATGCTTTTTCCATAATTTTCGAAGTAATTCCCCTAAAAATCAAATAACATTCTCAACGTCACATACAGTATACATGTAATTTTGTAGATTCTTCCTAAAAAATTATCTTGTAGTATAACTTATAGGCCCGTCATTTTCGGGCGAAAAAATGACGAGCCTCTGACGTTACGAAAACGCCTAATCATATGAATGTCATAAAATACTTCAATTAACAGTCTTAGTGTGTAAAATACCCCATGATCTTACAAGTTAAACAAATATCAGACCTTATAATCAAATGTCCCGTAGTTTAAAGGCAACGTTAACTTACCCCATCGTCGCAACATAACTCGATCCGAAGTCTGTTTATTTCCGGCGAAGGTTTTGTCGAGAAAATAGTTGCGTATTTGGGGTACCTGCGCCAAGCCCTGTATAACGACATTAATATAATCATTATATTTGATATTATTGAGTCCAATCAGTCCGGTCCAGTATTTGGCCCCATCGGTGGCAATCTGGGCCGGTTGGCGGACCGTTTCGCTCTTTTCAAAATGATTTATTTCTTCAATGTCTTCGCGTTTAAAGGATGGATTCAGTTGATACAGTATGTCATCCAAGGAGGGGTCAATTACCTCGTAATTGTCCGGCAAGCAGAAGAACTTTGCCTTGTTTTAAAATTGGTACACGAGGTTTAATGTATACAAAGTGTAACGTACAACTTGTAAGGTCAGGCTCAAACATATGACTTGAATTTACAATCATCACCCCTGACGACACATAAAAACACAATTTTAATTATTTTACCTTAAAAGCATAATTTAATCTCAATAAATGTGTAGATTTTTTTTTCATCGAGAAAAGCCCAAAAAAACACGTTTTTTTTAAATTTAACTTCCAAAAATACTCCACAGTATATTTGTGATTCAATTTACAAAAAATATGTGACTTAATTTTGTGATTATATTTATTCGAAAACAACCTTTGCTGTGTGAAGATTGAGAAAAACATGATGGCCATAATCGAGGCTGTGAACATGCGCGTGGGTGCCCTTGCCACGACCTTGAAAGTATTTTGAACACACCAGGCAGCAGTAGACGTTCATGTGTGATAATGAGATGCTGAATAAAATAATATATTATTATATATATAATAACAATACAAGTGTAAAAAGATTAGTAGACAAATACAAATGTGATAGCGGGGAGGGCTATACGCCCACAAAACGCTAAAGGCATGATTTATGTAGAACAAAAAAATTGCCAGAAAAAAATGACTTGACCTTATAGCGGTCCAAATAAAAATTATACCCAACAACGCCTGTTAATAAAATATAAGTTTCTTTTGATAGACGTGTTAGTTATAAGAACATATCATATGTATAACATATAACAATTTAGTTGCCAAATGCCTTAAAAATAATAACTTAAAATTTATTTTTTTTTAAATACCTGCATAATTTTTCAAAATCAAAATCAAGAACTTTTCGGTTTATCGTATCCAAATAGGGGCATTTTATGAGTTCTTTTGATTTCCCGTTTTTTGTTATGTCGACCTTTTCCTCCTCGTTTTTTGCATCATCGTCTTCGAGTTGGGCTATAAGGGCAGCCCTTTCCATTCGACGTCGTTCTTCTTTAGAAATTAGGGTCCGTACGATTTCTTCACGATCAATTTCTTCATCAATAACTGCGATCAGTGTTGAAAAAAAATACCAATTTCCACATAAACAAACATAATTAAAAATGGGACATGCTTAAAATAGGTCTTAAAGAAGACCTTCAATGCATTTTTACAAGACCATATGGTCCTATAAGACCTTGTAACTTATAAGTAATAATTACCTAAAAAAAACCCCTCATACTAAAGTAAAACCTTAGTGTACAAAAAATAGTGTTAAAAAGACCTTAAGGTAAAAAGTAAAGGACTAAAGTGAAAAGAAAAACCATCAGACTTTATAACGGACCAAATTTCAGAGCTTATAACCGACCCGCTGTATAATTTTTAATAACATGGGCGTTATAATGCGTATCCGATTAGATTTTTGAATGGCGATTTCGAATAAGTGATTTAAAAATGCAATTATATTTGTATACATAGAATGTATTACATACATTATAATGAAAATTATCCTGTCCACTACCGTGCTCGCATTATAACTTCAAAAAAGTAAAGTTAAAAAAAACTAGTTTCCTAACACTAATGCCTGCGGATGCACGTCGTTTGTCGCCACCAACCGACAATATACTATTTCGGCGACTTTCGGAAGCCCGACGCCGACTCATCACTCTCTTATCTAAAAATAATTCTTGTTCGTTTTTTTTTTGAAATCAAAAATCAGCAATTGAATATACACATGTACGGTGTGTGCGCAGCAATCGATAGAAGTAATATCAGCAAACAGAGACTTTCAGTTATCCAAACATTTTTCCAGCATATCTTTTCTTTTCATCTTCTTTCATTTTTCGCATTTTGTCCGTGCAAAATTTGATTTGTTTTGCAGCAGTCTTATTTTCCTACCAAACATCGATTAAACTGACCAATAATTTATAAAAGTATTTGACAATTCTAATAAAGGATACGGTTGCTCGATTTAAAATGAGATGGTTATAAGGTCAGGGCCTAAAAAATGACTTGACTTAAAATGTAAATTCAAAAACAGAATTGACCTTATAACTTATAAGTTATAAGCATCAAAAATAAATAAATACCATTTTTGTACACCATTCTCTACATGATGTTATAGAAAAAAAATCCATTTTAATGATTTTATCAAAAATGTGAACACTTTGTTTGACTTCTCGCCCAGAATAAACTGTAATAACTTATTACTAATAAGACATGAGTTTTTCGATTGTTTTCTCTAAAAAAATTATACTTTTGTGACCTTATAACCAGACCCTCCTGTACATCATTGTTCTGAAGAACAACTGTTATCGAATACTTATATATAAGTATATTCGAATATTCGAAATGACTCATATTTCAACAAATTTTCAAATTTCTTGGGTAAGGGGGTCTTTAAAACATTCGTAATCTACTTACACTGTTTATCTCAACAACGGTTTTGAAGTCATTTTTCGCTTTTTCGAATTCATTGAGCGCCATCTGCGCTTGGGCACGTCTAAAAAAAGCCTTTTCACTTTTTGCGTCGAGTTTGATGGCTTCGGAGGCGCATGAGACTGCTTTGTACATTTCGCCAATTTTGGGGTAAACTAGCGACAAGTTCAATTGGGATGCTAATTTTAGACTGTGAAATTGGGAGGAAATCGATTCATAGTCGTCCACGCCAGACTAAAAAAATCAATTATTCAACACTTTTTAATCTATGAAGTACACGGCTTGTTCTAAGGAAAAATTAATATTTAATTTGTTGATTTATTAACAAAAAGCTTTGTTATCTTTGCTTATAAATAACTTCAACTAACCGTTCTGACGAGGTTTATTCATTGGGGTTGTAAGGTCAGGGGAAAACAAAATAGAAATTTCGACGAGACAATTTTTTTGTCTTGAAACATTTTGTCGTCCGTAAAATTAACCCACGGTAAACATAACCAATTAATATTGGTTAATAATTATAAACTCCCGTTATCTTAACAACGTCGTTAACAAAGACTTTTTTTGACGGAGGACCCTAACCCTAAAACCGGCTGTTAAGTCTCACCGAAGCTTACCTTTGTCTCCATGTGATCAAGCAAAGCAAGGACCCGCTGATAGTGTTGGATGGCGAGGGTTAAATGCTTGCTTTTCAATCGAGCGGTTCCCTTTTCTTTGGCCAGGGTAGCCTGTTCAATTTTAGAAGCATCATTCATCTCCCACGCCTCTTGGATTTTCTCAAATTGACATAACTCGACTTCGAAACTATAATTGCCCTACAACGACACGATTAATGATTTTCAGTTTTTTTTTTGTCCAAAAAGGTGATTAAAGAGAAGTCAACGTAAAAAACTGATCTGATAACCCTCTAAAAACAAATGGCATTTTTGGACTTCAGCTTGAAAAATACCTTTAAGAAATGATTTTATCAAAAAAATGCAAAGAACTTTTTTGACCTTGGTAAAAAAAACGGGTAAATGACATGATTTCCCACCCAATATCTCACTTGATTCTATAAAATTATTTTCAAGAAATATAATTATTTTCGGAAAAATTTAATCTTATGAACATGTTGTTAATAACAACTTGTTATCCTACGACTGCCACAATTTCAGACCTTATAATCTACACATGTGACCTTATAATCTACTACATGCAAGTAGGGCAAGCTGTCGTTAATCAAGATTTATACTCACGTTTGGGACGAGTCCGAATTCTTGTTTATTTTCCGCCAACAGATCATTTTTCCCGGTGCATTTCAAACGGCAAATATCTCCCCTTTTCATTTTCTTGAGTGCCGTATTAATACCAAAAGGCAATTTATGTAATTCGGCCTCGCCAACTTCTAAATCAATCTTGCCATAATCGTGCAAAACAGAATTTTTGTCTTCATCCATTATTTTGCATTTGATGGTCGCTTGGCATGCATCATGAACTGTTTACGTTTTTTTTTAATTTATAAATTATAAATCTTCGGATACAAAAAAAAATCTATTTTTAAAATTTAAATTTGGTCACTTTTTTCGGCCGGTCCAGGTTTTTGAATTAAAAAAACGACCTTTGGTCCAGCTTTCTGGTCCCTTTTTGACCACGGTTCGCGTAAGAGATCCGTCCCCATCTGCCGAGATATCTTCGGCTTTCCAGGACAAAAGCTCAATGTCGAAAATGAGGGTCGAATTTGGCGGAATTTTGGGCGGTGACCCGGCTTCCCCATAAGCATATTCGGCCTTCAGTGTGAAGGTCGCTCGCTCCCCCTTTCTCATTGTTTTAACACCTTCGTCCCAGCCCTTTATGACCTGACCTTCACCCAGAGTGAACTTAAATTCGCCACGGCCTCGTGATGAATCAAACTGCGTACCGTCTTCTAAAGTGCCGGTATAGTGTACAGTTACCTAAAAACTCGATTAAAATTGTAAAAAATTCGGGTCCAATCCGGGTAGAGTCTAAAAAGTGCCGACTTCTGCCCAAAGAAATTATTGTTTTCCAAGGACCTATTGGTTTATAATATCTTCTTAGTTATGGCGGACTAAGTCTCAGACCATGTTACCAACCCCAAGGTTTAAAAGATCCCTACATATCCACTTTTACAAAAACAATTTAAGTCATTGAATGCTTTTACGAGTCTTACCTCACTTCCAAATGACGGGGTTGCATCGTTAACACCCTCTTTGGTAATCTCTTTGAGAATGCCGCCGTCTTGGCCGGGAGACACATCTTTTGCCGACATTCTCAAAAGAAATCTAAAAAAAAATAATTTTTAGCTAAATCGACAAATAATTATGTTCATTGTATTCCTCGAGCACATTGTATCAGAAAACAAGTGTGAACCAAAAATCTATTAGCAGTACCTTATAAACAGCGCTCTGTACATTCATATTGATGGACCCACCCATGGTTATAATTGTATACCTTGTTCTTATTCAATGTTCAAAAGTGTGACCAAAATAGGTATTAGGTTAAGTTCCAGGAGAAAATTCGTAATAATTATCACGAAGCGCTCTAAAATCCGAAATTGTTGGAAAGCGAACAAATATCAAAAACAACTGATAGACGGGTCAAGTCGATTTTTGCGATCAAACCTCACTATAGTGGTTTCGTGATAATTATACCGAATTTCCCCTGCCAGTTAGTATCCAATTTCCCCTGTGGGAGTTAAAGAGCTTGAAAAAATTAATCGGTGAAGATTTCAAGAAAAATGCTCATACCGATATTTTCAAGAAGGCCAAAAAGATGAAAATTGTCACGAATGAGTCACTATGTAATGCCTAGGCATAGTATTCATGGATGGGTTAAATTCAAAAGATTTTACAACATATTTTTTGTCTCTATTACTCTTCATCTTCTTTCGTCTTTCTTGGAAGTGGTGTCATATTGAGCGCCTGGATTTTGTTATCATCGTGAAGTAATGAAACCAAGTCGTACGAAAAGAATTGATCTGGATGACGAGGCTCAAATTCAGCAGTCATTCGTAAATTCATATTTCGGTTCTGAATTGACGTAACTTATTTCAGTTTAAAGGAGATGTGATTATTACTTATAAGGTCAGGCTATAAAAACGACTTGACCTTAATGCAGTTTTTTATAAACTAACAAGGCCTTAGAGGCCGGAAGAAATAGTACAGGGGTCTGGTTATAAGGTCAGACCCAAAAAATAACTTGACCCTAATGCACTAAAAAATTGGCTTGACCTTATAAACACCAGAAAAAAATTTCGACCGCGACAAAGTCCAAAAAAGCGTAAAACGACATGATTTTAAACATTTTTCACAAAAAGAATGCTTTTGATTTGACGTTAGTCACTAAAAAGGCCATATGACCTTAGTACTAAAATACCTTATTACGGACCAGATCTCAGTCCTTATATAAGGGGTTTATAGGTATATGTTGAACAAAAACTACTTGACCGTATACAGTCACAACTTACGAGATTAAATATAGCATTATTATCTCTCTGTTCTGCGGGTCCAATAAAACCGTACCAATTTTTGTTTTTTGGATATTGTATATTCTTTATTTGGCCAATTTGATCCGCCTCCACCATTTTATAAACACCTTCAACCGTGCACAAACCAGCCTCACCATTAACTATCACTGAAAATAAACGATTTGCAACAGCAAAAAATACGAAAACATAGAAACAGTTTGAAAGCTTCATTTTTTACATATGTAATTGTAATTTTTTTCACCCCAAAAAGGTGAAGATTTTTTACTTTTTCGTTTTTAGACTTCACCCGAAAGACTTTTTTAGTGCAAAAAAAAGCTGACTTAACCTTACAGGTTATAAGTTATAGCGGGCAAATAAGCTGACTTTTTTTTTAGATTGTTTAGATTTTACAAAAGTTTCAAAACAAATTTTCAGACCATAATAAAAAAAACAACCCTGTATCCATACCCTTTTGGAGTTAAAAAATATATAAAACGTTTGTTTTACCTTCAGCAGTCAAACGTGGAGTGAAGCAAAAGCCTTTTGGATCCCCGCGATCTGAGACTTCGGCCTCGACCAATTTTCCATTTACACGTTTAGCGAGAACATATTCGCTCGAAAACCGCTTTACCAGTCGACTCTGTCGCAACAATTTCGTCAACATTTTTTCTACAAATACAAATACCAAAACAAAAATAAACATCTTTTATACAAGTGTATCAAGCAAAATGATCTATCATTTCAAAGTTTATGTTGGAACAGGTGTAACATTAATAGCTTTGAATTTTCTCTCATCGTGTAGCATTGTAACAAGATCGTATGTAAAGTTTTGATTAGGATCACGAAGATCAAGACCTTTTAGACTAGAATTTTCGTTCTGAATACAATATAATAATAATGATAGTATGTCACATACTGTATGTGTGACAACCTTACACACGAAACTTCCATTTTTCGTAAATCAATTTTCAGAAATAGACCTCAAAATCATCTATGTGTACACAAAGTCGCTAGGGTTCCATTTAAAATTGTTGTTTGGCAAAATTCAACGGGTTTGGAAACGATTCTTTTCGGGAAAAAAAATTTGGGTCGCAACTTGACTCGCAAGCAACGAAGACATTCATAAGTCCGAAAATTTGACAATTTATTGTTTCTCGCAATTTCCCGCTTTTTGGCATATATGTTAATTATATATCGATCGAATGTATTTATTTGATAAAAAAATCTCGTTCTGGTTGCTGTGTTTTAAACATATAGCTGGACAAAATAGTAGTATAGCGCTTACCAGATCGAATATGTAATCATCGCGGATTCCTTCGGGCCCAATAAAACCGAACCAGTTTCGGTCCTTTGGCCGTTGTATGTTTTTTATTTGACCAATATGTCCTGTTGACTTTGCTTTGAAAACGCCTTTAATAGTGCACATACCATCCTCGCCATTTATCGTAACTGATTAAAAAAAAACTTTAGACTTAAGTCACGGGCCCATACCAGCCACCAGGCCGATTCCGATAAATGTTGAAAAGGTGACTTAAACTTGTATCAGTCAAAATGGTTCACCTTATAACCGACAATGCCAGTAGTAAAAACGTCAGTAACCAACCTTGAGCACTTATACGCGGGCTTAATCCGAAACGCTTCGAATCTCCACCATCTTCAAGTTCCGCTTTGACCAAGTTTCCATTAACTACTTTGGCTAGCACATATTCGGTTGAATACCGTTTAACCACCGCGTTTTGTCGCAAGAAACGCGACAACATTTTTATACTTATTTCTAAGAATATTTTTAAGTTAGTCTAACACCAAAATTTAAAGATCTCAAAAAGTCCTACAAAAGTAAAGTTGACCAAAGAAATTGAACGCACAACGATAGTATCCATTTGTTTTAGAGACATCATATGATCATCATTAGTTATAACTTTAGTTTAAACCAAGTACGCCGTCATGTTTCAACACTATTTAGCATAAAACGGTTATTCTAGTTTTTGCCACACGAGAAACTCATAGATTTTTACACACGCACATGTGATGCAGTTCGACCTAAATAGCACGATTTTGAAACGAAAAATACAAAAGAGCCCTCCAAATGGCTTATAATTTATATATATAATTTTTATTTAGACAAATTTATAAGTTATAAATTTGTCTATTTTATTTTTCAAATGCGTGATCTAAGGGTCGAATTGTATATCACACATTCAAGTTTGAAAATTTTAAAATAATATATTCGTGACCCCCGTAAAAAATCTGATCGAGTGAGTATCATAATCTCGTTTCAAATACAGTGCCTGATTCCATAACGATCGTTTTCGGTTCTCCAAAAAAGGGGCCGTTATTGGGTAAACGGACGTTATGGAATCAAGCCCGTCGTGGGGTTAATTGGGGACAAATTGAAATAAAATGGCTTATTTTACAACTTATTCCATGATTTATGTGCCAAACTTGTATAATGGTTAATTTCTGACACTTGCATTGAAATGCCTTATTTTTCAATATGTCAATAAAAAAACGGCCGTAATGGAAGCGCCCCTTATGGAATCAAGGACTTTAACTCGTAATTTGCCCCCATATTTGCCGAAAAGGGGTAATTTTTCAGATTTGAGTTTTAAAATAGCATGTTAGTGATCATCGTAAAAAATCTGATCGAATGCGTAGCCTTTAGGCCCATTTTAGCAAGTTGTAATTTGGCACCTTAGAGCTGTCAATTGCAAAAAATATTTTAATCCGATAACTCTATCATAGTGAAAAGTTGTACACAAGTTTGAGACCTCTAAAAAACGCCATCTAAGTAGTAGTTTCTTGATGCTACTAACGTTCGCAGTAGAAAGTAAGAACACAAGACACGATTCTCCCTTTAAAATTTAACTTTATTCCATTAGTTCGGTGAATGGTTGTTAAAAGTAAGAGAAAAGTTGTTTTTTGACATCAAGAGTCTTGAAATCAGGATCAGTGAGCGCGATCTACTTGAGTGGGATGAAACGGGACGAATGGGTTGCACCGATACCGGGCCGACCGTGACGAACTGGCTTGTAGGTCATCGAGAATTCTCCAATATAGTAGCCGATCATTTCTGCCTTAATTTCGACTTGGTTGAACACTGAAAAATAAAGAGCCGTAAAATAAGTTCATCTGAAACATTATCCTATAACTTACGGGGGTTAAAGCCATTTTTAGGCACAAATTTTTTTAAAGATTTTTGATTGGTGCAATTGAGATTCAAATGATGACACCGTCTGAATTCGTAATACATGAAAAAAGTGAACAAGGTTTAATACGAATAAAATAATTCACTTATATTTCATGGGTAATTACATTTTTGAATGTGAAATCTGAGAATATATTTAGTGAACCAAATGTCGGCTAGTTCATGATTATTCATACTAGTATAGACGGCTTTTTTTTTAGGAGGAGTCAAACTTGTGTTCAACTTCTGATAGAGTTATCCGAATGAAATAATTTTTTTGCACCTGATAGCTGAATATGGGGCATCTGCCCTTAACGGAGCACTTTTTTGAGTTAGGCCTTAGTCCGCCGATAAATCGACGGACAAAACAGAGAGAAACCGGTATTTTAAGTTTTGTCCGGGGATTTATCGGCGGACAAAGGCCTAACTCAAAAAAGTGCTCCATTTTAAGAACATGCCCTATATTTACCTTTCAGATGCAAAAAAAAATAATTCAATCCGATAACTCTACCATAGTGAAAAGTTGTACACAAGTTTGACTCCTCCTAAAAAAAAAGCCGTCATAGGATAAAATGGTCTCCAGTTTTTAATTTATACCAATTAAGGCGGTATCGCCGAAATTAATGCGTTCCACAGTGTGTGACCTATAGGTGCAAAAACAAACCTCGCATTAACCCCACGATATTCTATTGATCACTTGATTGAAATTGCCGATTTTTGACTTTATTCGAAATAGGTCAGTGCCAAAAAAGGTTTAAAAATTTATTTATGGATATTTTCAACCTATAAAATACGTTCTCTAGTACAAAATCAAGGCTTTTGGAAACATGTTAACTCAGCTGCACAAAAAAGGTGTTTACTTAAGTGACCACACACATATATCGCCGTACCTTTTCCGTTGTAAATACCAATGACGGATCCAACCATTTCTGGAATAACGACGACGTTACGAAGATGGGTCTTGACGCAAGCTGGCTTTTCTCCGGCTTCTCCGGTCAAAGCTTTCTTCGACTAAAACTTTGATAAAAAATCTGATTTGCGTAAAATATATGAATCTTAAAAACAGTCACGACGCCAATACAAATTCACTAATAGTTTATTATATATCCCTTCTATGCTTACGTGACAGTCATTTCATTAAAAAAAAATCGTACGTTTGATACTTTTATTTCAATCGCGTAGTCCAAAAATGAAATAAATAAATATGATAATTAAAATCATTATAAATAAAAATTGAATGACTTGATAGATTTTCCATGTTTCATATATGATTATATTTATTTTTTAAATATTTATTTTTGTTTTATGTGACAAAATGTACGGGAGTTGGTAGTTACAACTTATAAGGTCTTGAGTCAAACAGACCATCTGAAAAAATATCGGATCTTAGCCCTGGCTAAAAAAACGACCAAAAAAGGTCTACCTTTTTAAAATTGAAAAAAATCAAAAAGACATTATTTGTATACAAAAAAATGTGGACGTACAACCTACTACGTAACGTCAATAACGCGCAGAATCTACCTTTCGGAGTCGCTTCAAAAAGTTTTCTTCACGGCGTTTGATTCCGCGGTTGAAATGTCGTCGGGCGCGACATCCGAGAAGTTCGATCAAGTTCTCGGATTTAATCGCCAAAAGCTGGTCAAGATCGACTCCCCGATAAGTGTACTTTCGGAAAGTTCGCTTCTTTTTGATCTGAACTCCTTGATCAGCCATGATCACTGATTATGTCCGTTCTAGTCTAAATATTAAAAAAAATGAACACCGAGGATTTAGGTTCGGATAAATAGGTTTTTAAATGACACAAGGTTGAAATGACACAAGGTATTTTCTTATGAATCCGAACGATATTCTGAAGTGTTAAATATACAGCGACTGAATTGGTTGGTAAGAGATGGTGTCCTACAGTTGGCATGCTATATTTTGTTTCTGAATACACGAACATAAAAGCGCGGTGTCTTTTCGTTTTTCCGTTTGTTCATTAAGATTCTTATATGGGCGCGGACCAAATCAAGCAATCAGATAAAATAATATTATCAGCAATTAGCTAATATTAGGAATATCGTTCGTATTCATGAAAAACTAACCTTATGAGAAAAGTGCCTTTTAGAGTAACATTTTCGATATACTTTAAAAAATATACGTTTATTAAAGAGTTACCAGGTCATGACTCAGAGGATCTCCTTATCGGAGTTTAACCTATATACAGTAGTTTCTTAAAAAGATTTAAAAAAAAACATTAATTTTCACCTTTTGTGACCTTATAACCATACCCCCTGTAGTTCTCCAAAACCAAGTGGTTTTACGTAAATCAAGCGATATTTTTTTTTATCTCCTGAAGCGTTTTAAAATGGTCAAAGAAGGATCACTGATCCTTAATCAGAATAGGGATGGAAAAAGCGTTTTTTTGTTTTTATTCTAAATTCTAGTTGTTTTTTGCCCATGGTTGAAAAAAGTCTTAACGGGGTAGCTATAAGGTCTTGGGAAAAAGACCATAGGACCTTAAAGGCAATTTATAAAATCTGGAAAAATCGAACTTTTCTGGACTTTACCTGGACAAAGTAAAAAAAGACATGATTTCATCCATAAAATATATTTATTTTCCTTAGAAATATATATATACATTTTGTATATACATTTTTGTCAAAATTTTGTCGATTAAATTTATAAAATTATGGTTATTTGATTTTTGCAGATTTACCGATCATAATAACCGGCTTTTTCCGGTGCATCAGGATCAATATTTAAATAGTCCGATTAATAATCGGCGATTATCATTACTTTCACCTTTTAATCTGAAGGTTTAAATTTCTTTTGTGTTTACAAAAATGTAATTGCGAAAATATTTTAGTAACTTTTTTAAAATATAAACTAGAAAAAAATTTACCATGACTTTTAGTTTCATAATAATAATTTTATAAATTTCTGATAAAAATTAATTTTTATGTCAGACCTTGGATTCTGCATCCCACTGAAACCCCTGGTGGACTACTGACAAAAAATTAAAAAAAAACTTTTCCAACTGAGATCCTTGAACGATTTTTTCGCGATAATTTTCGATTGTGGAATTTCTCTACCCCATTATCATATCAGCACCCGTCTAAGGATATATTTTCTCTGAAAAATTGACGTAAAAGTCTGCTTTCAACGTAAAAGACGAAAATTCTCTCAAACGATAAAAAAAGAAAAGTTGAATATTTTTTTCGATCGAAATTAGCTCAATTTCATTGTGACACGTGATCCATTGCTTGCTTCTCATTGGACAGTTTCCTTATTACGAATAGGAATCCTAAAATCGAACTTTCTTGAGAAAATTTTTACCAACCAATAATTTATTTATCAGTAACTAATCAATGAGTTTACGTCTACTATACAGCTACGGTATAAGTAGGTAATTCTCCTAGTAATTTCGGCCAAAAAACCTACCATTTTCTGATAGAATTTCTTAATAGAATTTCTTAATAATTTAGTCGTTTGGTATTGTTAGGGTTGTTAACCCCGATGCGCCGGGGCTACATAGGATGTGTTTTTACGGACTTACTAAATTTAGCTAAATAGCTCTCATTTTTAAAACGAATTCGAAAAACCTTGATACAATTTGACCAGATAAATTAAAAGGCAAAATTTTGATTCAAACAAATACCACACTTGAATTTAGGAGAAGTCGAACTTTCTGAATTGAGTTCGCTGATGACTCAGTGATGAGCTATTTCACGACTTTTTCGAAAACAAAACGCAAAAAATTGCATTTTGACCATTTTACGTTTTAGGCCGCTGTTTTTTGCGCTAAATTTTTAAATTTTCAACCGATTTACTTGGTAGGTAGCACACATTAACCAAGAGAAACGTACCGATTTTTCGTCCTTTCTTCTGTTTTATAAAATATGATTATATTTCCATAAAATATAACCGATCGGCATTACGGAACTACCTTTATATTTATTGTCCGATTATGTAGTCACAATTTCTGACACAGAAACGACAGTCCAGCCCGTCGTTGCTACACAGGATGTGTTTTACCGGCGAAATAACACAAGCATGTTTGGGGCGCATCGGTATTAAATCGCAGGCACTCATTTGATGCGGCATATCTTCTTAGTATGAACAGGGTAAAAGTAGGTAGTAATTTTAGGTACAACATCGTTCTGAAAATTTTGTTACCTATTTGGGTACGTGTTACTTATTTGGGTACTTGTTACCAGTTTGGGTAGTTTGGTTTTCTAAGCCTAAAAATGGCTTTTCGATGTTGTATATACATAGACTACATATATGTAACATACATAGACTACATGTATGTAACATAGTAGTAACCTAGTAGTAGCCTACTAGTAGGTTGTATGTGTCGAGAACGGAAAACCCATATTAGTGTGGGTCTTGAATAAAAAAAAAATATTTATTGTTTCTCAGAAAAAAACTTGACCTAAAAAAATTGTCACTGATTTGGGTAGTTGTACTTTGAAAAAAAGTTGTTACCTATTTGGGTAATTACGTTATTTGTTATGTATTTGGGTATAACCTATTTTGGGTGAGGGACTGTAGTTACTAACATGGGAAAACTATTTTTTAGTACTTCCTATATTATTACCGTCAAACATTAATGTGCTCAATTTCGGACAAATCTGCGCTACGAATTAAGAAGTTTCAATAATGGTGCAGCTGTACTTGTCGGTGGAATCACTGTTTTATGTTCGACATGTGTGGTTTGTTTTGTTTTTTGTTTGATTAAAACGTTTCGTTTTGATTGGTAACATCAATCATTGATGATCAAACGTCTAATAACTCAATTTTGAGTGTTTCCAGTTGCTCCTTCCGATATAAAGACTCGGAATTTGAAATAATTCATATATTATCAATTTTTTCATTTAAAGGTCGTGAGAAAATATAGTAAGTTCGAAAAAAATGTATTTATCATTTGATGAAACTTGTGCTTTAAAAGCCGCCAATATCAAGTTAGCAGAGGGCCAATCCCTCAAAAAACACAAGAAGAAGTTTCGTCGACAAACCGTGAAATTTTACGTGAATCAAGAACGAAAGTTGCGCAATCTTCAAACTTGCAAACGAAAATTGCCCACCGAAACAACAGTACATTTGACTCAGCTCGCCGGCCTCTGGAAAAGGCTCAAAATTTCGAAGAGATGCCCCATCATAACACCAGAACTCAAGGACCAGCCGAGTATAAATTCGACACACGGAAAGGAACTCAACTTACGCCAAAAATATGCAATATATGTGGCCAAAAAGGAGGCCTGGCTGCGTGAGGTCGACCAATGGCGAGCGCGAAATATGTCGAAAAAAGATTACTCACCGAATCACCCAGAGGAAGTGCGGTTTCGAGAGGGATTCAAAAAGTTCAACGATAAGCTTAATGGCATTTCAAAGAAATTAGTCGATTTTGCATTTGTGAAACCCCGAGCAAAAGCAAAACGACGACCTCGACCACTTACTATCAGCAGCAGTAGATTATCCGGCTTGATGGGAGAGTAATTATTTTTTAATGGAGGAATTTGGTTACTTCAGCGTCTATGAGTTAACTATTAGTGATGTCATGCCCAGCCCTAGTAGTACTTGTTACAATAGGCTAGTACCCTATTGTTACAATTAATTCGCAAGGGTTCGTAGTGAATTCTAACAAATATACACGTAACAGTTTTATTGCCGTTTTATGTACTAATTTTTGAAACGATCTTTCAAACTTAGGGAAGAATTTTTAAATTGTTTGTCTTTTTTTAGTTTTTTTATCAGCGATTTTTGATCCGTTACCATTTTATACCAATTTGGGCATTAAAATTTTCACGAATGTCCTCTTGAGAAAAAACAGAAAACGAGCCACCGGTTCCGATACCGCGTACCGTTATGTTTATTAATCGGTCCAATAGAGTCTCCATTATAGTCTATAATTTATAGAGCTCTATTAATAATAGACTATTATAGAGCTACGTTTAATCTGACAAACTAAAAATACTATAATAAAATTGAATTTCAATTTTAACTTATGACTTTGTCAGCTGGACATAATTATTATTGTAATTAATTATCTTGTCCAAATTAGGGATTTTTTTATTTAAACCCTAAAGACGCGAATTTTACCGCTAAAATTTTTAGTCTAGAATGCTTGGCATTTCAACAGTTTATGCTATTGTTATAACATATTTCTGGCTCTTTCCCAAACATTATTTATTTTTTATATGTTTCGTATTTTATTAAATACTTCTGTACAATTTTTATTAAATAATTTCTTTCTTGCTTAAAAAATATACTGCGCTTAAATATTTATTGAAAATATTGCTCAAAATTTCACATTTTATCTTTCATACTATCTTCACATGCACTACTGTAGTAGGTACAATAAAGCAACATTCATGTCGAAAATTCCCACGAGGTAAATTATAAATGACAATTTAAAGTTATCGTTATACATACGTAACCCTAGCTGACAGTCGGAATCAACTCATTTTCCAGTTGTTTGACAGCATAAAACACATTAGATTGGCAAAATTTAAAATCACAAAAAAAATATGCACAATGAAAGTATCGTGTGAGATTTTTTATTAATACTGTAAATATTCTGTTTTTTTATAAACGTTCGATCTTAGTTTTCAAAACCTGAATCGAATTTATGCTGTACACTGTATAGTTAAAAGAAAGAAAAGTTTGTAAATAGTAAAGAACAGATGTTTGGCGGGTGTTAACGCTTAGCAAGCCGGTTGGTTTTGAGACATCATCATGTAAAACATTAACCCCTCGTTGTCGGAAGAATCGTTCATGAGTAAAAGCGGGAGCATCATATCTGGTCCCATTTGGGTATTTGGAGCCTGAGATTGCATCGACATCATCATCACCATCATATTTTTCTGTTTCTTTTCACACTCCGAATCCCCACTAGTGCACTCGTTGAGCAAAACTGGCAACAACATGTTAAAGTTGTTGTCGAATCCCTGTTGGTTGTCGTTTCCGCCGGTCATCGAAGAAAGCAGAACCATCATCATTAAGGAATCGTCCTCGTCTTTATCGTCCATCATCAAAAGCGGCATCATTTGGTT
>SCLG01000439.1:83466-103223 GCA_004367875.1 Oikopleura albicans
ATTTCAAATTAAGGAGTTATAATTTTTAAAGGTAATGATATACATATCACGATAAGATCTTATGTGTTCATAAATAAAATAAAAAGCGCTCACTTGATTAATCGTAACTCATTGGCAGGATGTTCGACACTTTTTTCTCTTAGAAACTTGGCTTAATTATGCATAATAATGTTACTAACATTTGATCTTAGCTCAGGTTTGTGTAACTCACCCTAGTGTGTCAGAGCCCGTGAGAAATATTTTATCTTGTTTCAGCCAATAGGAAGAAAGTATAACTCCACGTCATTATTGCGAGACATAGAAAAACATAATGGGATTTACCGTAGCCTTCAAAAAAATTCTAACTCCTTAATTTGAAATGTTAATGGAAAACGGAAAAAAGATGTATCTGGTGCTTATAATTCTTAATAATATTTGAAAAAGTTCTCCAATAAAAAAAATTTAAAAAGCCCCCAAAATACCTCCAAAAGACCTCACCTAATCCCGACCTTCCTAGTACATTTTGAATACTTTCCCAGTCCCAAAATTCAACGGGACATTTTCACTTAAAAGCTATTTTTACCTAATAAAGACAATGCAAGCAAAAAAAGCGGAAAAAAAAATTTGCCAAAAAAATTTTAAAAAATATTAGTGATTGTAGTCGGCGAGGCAACGAGTTGACACTTTCGTTGCCAAATTTTTTTTAACTGTAAACTCGTTACCTTACCTACTGTATCCAGTCATTTAACAGGTTACGGGTGTTTGCATCTAAATCTTTTTACGCGAAAATAATACAATGACTTTTTGGAAACATTCCAATGGAAAGACATGTTTAATTATCGTACCGAACGCTTTGATATTTTTCATCAAATAATTCGATGTCTGGTTAATTAAAACCTGACTTTCAGTTGTACAACTCAATTAGATAAATTATCTGGTCAAATGAATTCAGCCCAAAATTGAAGTGAAATTAGAACTGTAAATGTAAAAATAAACTTCTCTAGATTTATCACATTAAAATGGGCGCTATTAGTCATAGATTATGACTCATAATTTATGATCTTTTATGACATGACTTAGCATACTAGCCAATCCGAAACTAGATACCAAAGAATCAAGCCAATCAAATGCCACAAATAATAATTTCACCAATCAGAAAAAAATAAAAGAAAATCAGTCGCTAGGTCACTACGATATAATCTTTTTGAGTAGTTTATTAGTGGCTTAAGGACCTGACAGTGTATTTGCTAGTGAGCGGTAATAAAACTACAGTACCTACTTGGCCTCCATCCTTGAGCGGCGCATGTGACGGCCTCAAATTTTGCGTAAGTCTTCACTTCGAGGGATGGCTCCAGGCGGGAACCTCCCGATCCCATCGCCGCGTCTCAAATCAAATTTGGCTCGCAATATTAAATAATCGTTGTTGTTTAATTTTTACGTTCGGCTTTATTATCTTTCTCTTGTTGTTTTTGTTCTCTTCAAAATAAAAAGCGCGATTCGACGGCTGTTTTTTGGCTGAGTCGATCGCGCGATAGTTTATAAATTTCACGTTGCAATCTAAAATAAACATTCAATTAGACATTAGCTGACTTTTTTTGAACTTCGACTTCAAATAAATGGCTATTACACATATTTTTTCTCTCTCTCTCTTTCAACAACGCTTCAATAATTGATTATCATGAAAAGTCTGAATTAACAGTATAGGACTGTACATATACTATGTGTTCCATCTTAGGATCTGCACTGCAGTAAAGATTCTGCAGTAAAAAACGAATTAGGTAAAAATGTGATTGGTTGGTTAACTCTTTTGTTAGAATCTCGATTGAACAAGAATAGTATTGTATTCTAGAGAAAAAAAAGTGAATTATATCTAGAATCTTATAATAAAAATAATATTAATCAAAAAATGAGAAAACTTGAGAAAATGAAAACAATGTTCTAATTAATGCTTAATTGTTCTTGAGTGATAAAATCATAATATTTTTTTCGTTTGAAATTGGTTACATGTATTCTATGTTGACTTTTACTGTCGTTAGATTTAATAAACTTAAACACTAGAAAAAAGCGTTTTAAATGCTCGCGTGGACAAACATCCACGCGATGTGTTTGAAGAATAATTTTAAAACAAGTCTCGAAAAAAGAATCGCTTTCGGGTTGAAAAGGACCCCTACTTGGTCTACTTTGATCCCTACTTGGCACCGACCCATGTGAATAAACGTTAATACAAATTTATCGGGTTAAAAATAATTATGACAATAACTTAAATAATTAATACATGTAGTTTGTTCACCCGAGTAAAGGTCAATCAAGAGAATCCGGTGGTTTTGAATGACATGAGAATTTGTTTCCCTAAAATTTTGCCAATTACACCGCACATAAATAATTAATGGCTACCAAATCCGTGCAGTTTGGCCTCAGGCCGTTATACAAACATAGCATACAAGAAGTTTTAAAATTAAATATCAATGTTAAATATTTATGCATGTTCAAATTGAAAATTACGTATGAAAAAATGATTTCCACGAGGTTAAACTAGAAGACTTGGGTCGAACTTGACGTATAAATCAATTAGAATGGAAATTTGTATAAACTGTTTCTGCCAGAGATAAAAAGTTATGTAACAAAGTTATGTAACAGATAATTGGGCAGAATGATACATAACTTATGTTCTTATTTTCAAAAGATTATAATGTTCTGATGTTATGCGGTCTATTGAAAATACTGTGATGGGAAACTTTCGCGAAATTTCGTTCCTTCGTTTTTATTCTTGAAAATCATACGGCGCATTTTTCTCGTTCTATTAATTTTCTAAAATAAAAAAAAGCAACTTTTGGTTTTCAACTTATTGTATGCCAAATGTGATAAGGTATTTTCAATTAAACGATTTATTACATAAAGGATGTATGATGTATTATCTAACCTACGGCTTTTGCTTCGGACCATATCACACCTCCTCCACATGCTTTTTAACAACAAAATGGAGATTCTCTCTATCTTGAGAAAGTCGTCACTATTTGACTTCGTATCCCTGGTATATATTCAGTACATTTTTCTCTTCCAAAGATAGATTGCCAGCAGATTGCTACTGTGACAAATACAGCATAAATTTTATGTTCGTCTCGATTTTCTTACATACGAAAATTTTTGATGGGTGACAATGTCAACTTGACATAAAATATTGTTTTATATATTTATACATGAACTTTTATACATTATGTTAGAGTAATCGTGATCTAGAATATTAAAAATTCACCACAAAAAATGCGTCTATTGACTGCAGACATATGGTCGTATACGACTCTCGACAAACTATACACACCAAATGAATAATTTAGCATAAAGACTGTATTGTAATACATAAAAATTAAATCATGTTTTATGGTGATCTAAGATCACTAAATGTTTTTACTCGATAAAGAAATATGAAAAACTGAGATACACCTGAGTTGAACCCTTCTGGATAATCACGCTAATAAATTCACACTCTTTGGTTAGTTCACCACAGTGTTGAAACCGAAACCGAAAGGGGTTACTTTAGGCTTGATGTCTCATAATTCCGAGGCATAAAAACGCCCTACTTAGGCAATCAAAATGGACTTTAAAGTTGACGTAATCTTATTTGAGCCAATCACGTTCGTCTTTGGCCATTTTTTATCATTAGTCGATTTTTGATCATTAGTCGATTTTTGATCATTAGTCGATTTTTGATCATTAGTCGATTTTTGATCATTAGTCGATTTTTGATCATTAGTCGATTTTTGATCATTAGTCGATTTTTGATCATTAGTCGATTTTTGATCATTAATCGATAGGTAGAATGGGAATGGTAAAACTCAGAAGTGAATGTTCTGTATTTATTTTACACTCCTTGAGGGTTTATCTGCTCATATCACGACCTGAAAAGTGGGCAGATAAACCGAATTTGAGCAGATAAACCCGTAGGCGTAGGCGGAAAACTTTACTGAAATATTTTTGGGCAGATAAACCGACGGTCGGGCTCGTTCTAGATGTTTATCAAGTTTCAGTGCATAAACTGTATATCTTGTTCTTATTAGAGTGAAATTACAAAATGACAAAAAAAAGAAAAACTTTATTTACCACTTGTCGGTTGATACAAAAAAAGAGATTTTGAAATTATACGATGAAGGTCCAAAAAATGACTCAGTGGGCAGATAAACCCTCATGCGTGGGCGGGAATCCTGGAAAACTTTTCCTCAAAAATTGGGCAGATAAACCATCCATCGGGGCTTTTTGGGCAGATAAACCCCGGGCAGATAAACCCTCAGGGAGTGTAATTGTTTTTTCACGACAACCTAATTGATTTTTAAGAAAATGATTTTTAGAAATTTATATAGCCTATTTTTTCTACACAAATATTGTCGGGTATATAATATACCGTATATTCTACTCTGTTTAAAAAGATTTTTAAAGCATAAACTGGATTTCCGCTGATGAACTACGTGAACATTTTTTCACAGAATGATACGTAAATTTTTAAACCTAAACCTCTTTCGTCTATTGACAGCTACTATGTGTATTTTGAAGCATAAATATGGTTCTCTAAATTTCCAGGTCAAAAATCTCTCTATTCAACCGGCCGAAAAAACACCAGTAAATCTCGGACACCACTAGTGCCGCGACCTAAATCTGCTTGGTGAAAAAACAAAACAAAAAGAAAATAATTAACTCGTTGAAAATAAAAAAATGCGCAAAATCAACTGATTTCTCGTCTTATTTGACCGCTGCGTGCGTTTCGTACCTAGTTTAGCTAGATTTCCCTTGGGCACCGTTGGTCTTGACTCGACGCATTCTGTCATAACCTTAATTGTTAATAATAACGAGTATATTGTCTAAGGGCACACGTGGTATTAATTAGCATGGGGAATTAGACGCATGTGCCAATTATTTCACGCGTCCAAAATGAAAGAGTGCAATACATTTTTTCATTAAAAATTGCTATTATTTTTTTCTTATTTATTAACTCGAGCTTGTATATTATTGAATATTTATATTGTTATTCTGAGACGAAAAAGCATAAGTTTTGTCTGATAATTTATTTATTTGGTACTAGTGTTTGAACGGCTAAGACCCGTCATATTTACGAGGCTTTGTCTAGTAATTCCAATTATTATGAAATTTTCAAAATGTTGATCCTATCCCTTCCCGTCATTCTTGATTCAACTTTGGTTAAATTTCTTGAACGAGTATTTCCGGGAAAAATAACTGGTGTGTTGTGCAAAGGTTAAATAAAAAATCAGGGTAAAATCAAGATATGGGAAGTTTCATCATATAATTGTATATGTGTTCAAAAACCTTTTGGGCGCCAACTAAATACAATTAAAACTTATAATTTATCAATAATTGTCCCTCTTATATTTTCCACTTGACCTATGAAATAACTCTGTTTAATGTTCCATCAGAAAAGCAAAAATTTATGAGAAAGTCTTTTATTTGGTCGATATAATGTCTGCAATGTTTGACTTTCTGCACAAAATAAATTGTACTTGCGCGATTCTACAGATTACGCAAACTTAGAAGTCATTTGAGTGTGAACACCATCTGGCTTCTAGCGATTACATTGGGCCTTGCTTAACTCCCAACCACTAGAGGAACTATGCACAAATTGCGCTAAAATGTCCCAAATAGGTGTAAACCGGTGTAATATTTACAATCTTGAGGTGACGGGCTAAGGCTACACGTCTGAAAAAATTCATAGAAAAAATCCATATTCTTGATGGACACTATTATTAACTAATATTTATGTCATTAGGGATACTTTTTCACCATTTTTTTCAAGATGAAAAAGTCACCACTTCAAGACAAATTGTTAGAGTATTCAGCCCAATAGGGACGCTACTGTTGATAACCAAAAAAGAACCATTGTAATTTTGCCTGAACAACAAGTGCATTCAAAGCCACAAACAAAAACAGAAAAATACTGGGCGGTACCGGTTAAAGTTGAGCAGCTTGGACTTTATTGGCGTTGATACTGATCTCCATCGGGTTAAAGTAATGCACTCCAGTTCAAGGAATTATATAACAATCAAACACGGAGGCAAATAAACTGTCAGAATTTAATTTCCAAATTGTCAAAATTTTGTTTTGAGGATTGCTGAAACTTCTAGCCTGGAACCATGAAATTTTAATTATATAGGTTATAAATTATAACTTATAATGTACAGAAATTTTAGTGTATAGTTATGAATTGAAAATATTACAGAACAAAATTAAGGAGTGCCAATAAAAGGGCGGTTTTGAGTTTTACAGTATTCGATTGGCGTCAAATAAAGATCATACGAACATTGAAAAATAAGCGAACCTTTCTTGAAACGTCTCCTGAAAGTAAGATAACACGAGTCTCTTAATTCGCTCTATGCTAAAAATGTTCTTGATAAAAAATTGAAATGATCATGATGACTTTAGGTATTTAAGACGCATTTTCTGAGGATGATCGAATCTAATTATATATTTAAAGTAAAATAATGTTTGCTCAAACAATGCCAGAATAAATCAAGGAACTTGAAAATCTAAAAAGACAATTTTTAAACATTTTTCTTGAATTCGCCATAATAATCACATTCTAGACCTCTAGACATGTATTTGTGAGTAGGTGGTAATTCTCAAAGGAAAGTTTTTAAAATTTTGTGATAATATTACTCAATAATAAAAGTCCAATTTGGATGCGGCCGATGAGGTGATGTCTAAAAATTTCAAATATTCTCCGACATCCGAAAGTCTTAATAATAATCGTCAATAATTCATTGGACTTATTAGACACGGCTTCGCTTATTAGGTGACGCTAAAATTGGACATCTGTCGTGATGGGTTGGCGGCCAACCGTAGGCCCGTTAACCAGTAACCATAATGTTTATGAAAACAATTTAATTTTGGAACGCAAAAATTAAAAAATGGGACTGTAAAAAACAGGAAACTTATTGTGATTTTAAGGATGAGTCAAGACAATTGTTAACTAATAAATACCGACAATAAAAAATATACACTTTTAATAATATTTATGTTTGATTTGTCACGCGGTTAATATTTTCTTGCAATTGCGAAGACTTTATACTGTATAAAAAAGTTTTAAATTTCCAAAAAAAAAATTATTTGAGCATTCTTATAATTCACAACGTTTATAGACGTTTATATAATTAATGAATTTATATATAAGTTATATATAACGATTAACATAAAACTTACTCTTATTTGACTGCTTTTTCTCTGGATTAGATTCTTCTGGCTATTTTTCGAAATTATTTCTTCATAAAATAAAATAGGTGTGATGTGTGTAAAATGAGATTGCTAAAATGCCAAGGCGATTTTCTTAGTAATCTTATTTACAAGGTCATGACATATTTGTCTACTATGCAAATTACTAAACGCGTGAGGTTGAGATTTAAGTCCAAGTTACACGCAGTTTTATAGTAGGATCTTCTTCTGGTTATAGTCGGACCACAATCAAATCACAATCTAACCGAATAATTTGGTACAAGTAAAATTTATGATAGTTTTATTTGCAAAAAACATAAATGGGATACTTCAATTAAGAGAATATGTGTATTCTGGTCAATTCATCGAAAAAAATTGGCTCGAAATAGACTTTGACTCAAAGAGTTCAAAGCGTCATTAGAAAGGACGGCTTGAATCGGTAGTATAAGATTCAGGATAAATAACGTCTAAATTAGATAATATTATATAAAAAAGGGGCTGTTGGTACAATTTTTGGTGACCAATTATATCTTCTTTAGACTGCAAAGCGCCTAGTAATAGGAAAATTCCTTGCATTTAGAAATGTTAGTTTTTTTTTGTATAATTTTTGTAACAATTTCTGGGATATTTTTTTTGATCATTTCCAGACGATTTTTTTCATATTCTTTTCATATGTAATTATTTTTGATAATTTTACTGATTAATTTTGTGAAGTAATTAGTCTACAGTGTCTGCGCCATTTCAGACCTTTGTGCCAAAATCCGACCCGTTTTAGGCTAAAACTTTTAGGTGACTAAAAACGCCAGACTGGGTTACATCTAATTTTTGTCTCGAAAATCGGTTAGTTATATATATTTATGAAGGAGCCCGTGTATATTTTTTGACTTTCCCTATTCCATTCCTATGATTTGTATACATGTTCTCTAATAAAAAAATCACGTCATTAGGTTTCCATTATGAACGAATTATCAAATTAAAAGTAGGCAACCCCTCACAGGTAAAATTGGACAGTCTAAAGCCTGAAACTATTATTTTAAAAATGCAAGTTTTAAAATTTCCACCTAAAAAAAAGTTTAATCATTGGCCAGGTTTAATTTATGATCTTTTTACAAAAGAAACTACTGTATGTGTTTTTTACATATTTTTCATGCGTGCGAAAATTGTGGGGTATCATGCAAAAATAGTTGGGTAGCGGAAATACGCCTAAAATTTTATAAAACGTTTTTCTAGCGAATTTTATGGAAAAAAACAATTTTTAGTGTTGTTATAGGCATTGTTCGAACAAGCTAAAATTGTATAAAATAAAATATAAATATACAAAACCCTAGTGTACATTCCACTGTGAAAAAATGTCTCTTTTGTTTTTTCTGCTCTAGTTCTCGTTTGCATTAACGTCTAAAACACAACATACGTCTTAATTATATGGCTGATAATTGATAAACATATTTTCAAATTAACTTGTCAAAGAGCTTTTCGTTGATTGGTAAGGACGTACTTGCTAATCTAAGCATAACCAGTCTTATGTTCCTGACCAAGGGAAACTTACAAACCATTACGGCTGTGAAAAATGATTAAGGGGTTCAAATAATTCTCTACAAGAGAAACCAAATAAGCGTCATTAAAAAGGACGGGTTGAATCGGTATAACTTATTATAAGTTACTTATACTTTCAAAAGTGGTCGTACTGGCGTGTTTGAAACGTTGGCCAATGCAGCGATCTACAGATGTAAGATGTTACGTTGAGCGTCAACACAACCCGATGCCCAACGCTTGCAACACTGGTGGTAACCACCAGGTGGTTAACACTCGTCTGATATATTCACAAATTGTCATATATCGTAACAGCTGATATCATAAAGTCGCATAACGTCAAGTTTTTCGACAATCAAAAGTTATAACCTAGAGTATTACAAATCAAAATTTTAAGTTACATCCAAAAGTTTCTTTTTGAAATTCATTATTTTACAAATTTGATGAAAATGTGTAGTCTATTTCTCTTACAAAACTAAGTGAACGATTTCTCTGAAGCATAGCGATTTTTCAACCTGAAAAGCAGAATGAGAATAGAGGAAAAAACTGACAATGTAAACGAGTTATTACCGAGAATTGCGGCATTAAACAAAAAATCTAAGCCACTGAATAGAGGTCATTTAGAGAACAAAAAATAGAATGTGCTATTAGCCAAACAAAACCAGTTTTTAATTAGTATTAATTAGTAAGGTTGACAGCAGTAATTTTAATAGATGAATTTCCTGTCCGAATACTGACAAAGGCTAATTTAAAATGGATCTTACAGTGTTGCGAAATAATTGGGCTGATTCAAGTACAGGTTCAAAACAGGCCAGTATTTGTTATTGGCATAGCTATAGACCTATACACACATAGAAGTATTACCGCGACATTTTTGCGTAACTAAGCCTTAACTCGACACCATTTGTTAATTATTACCCCAGACTACCCAAATCAACATGACAAATACGAAAACTGTATCTAGTAATGCGATTTTAATGTTATGAAGTTCATTTTTTCTGAAAAAGCTTCTCAGAAACTAACCACACAAAACTGTTGACGCCGATTTGGAAAACAAATTCGTGAAAAAACCTAAAATGGCTAAAATTCACAATCTTGAAATTTAATTGAAAATAATAAATTATCAAAAAAAGTTATACTTATAGTATTATACTTAAGTATTACTTATAAACATTCAACAACACAACTTATAAATTAATTGCTGTAAATTTTTTTTATTGGAAGGTTTTCAAATCAAATGGTCAAATTTCACCTTTTTTGTCGGGTTATGCTGCATAACTTATGCACTTTTTGTATATTCTAGTGATTTTTACGTGCTTAAAATGGGGCCTATTCAACGACCTCTACCGGTACAGTGTAGAGTTTACACTTCTATAAACTCTGTTTTTTTATTTTTTTTTTCACCGGAAATTAATCAGATATTCGCGAATACGAAACAAATAAATAGAGTAAGAGAGTGAAATAAGATGTGTAACTAAAAATACCATTCCCTACATCAATCTGTAAAATTACGGAACCTTTTTTTGTCTTAAACTTCGTGTTTGCAATTTGATTTATCTCGGACCTGGTCATTAATGAGCCTTTTCGAGCATTTTTTAACGATTTCAGTAAAATCCATCTGTTGTTTTAACAGTCGCTAAACCCATTTACTAATGTTTTTAATAGCGTCTAAAGGATTTTGTCGATATGTTCATATTTGTATTATCTAAGATTTTTTCGTCAAATAGTTGGTGCAAAAATTAAGCGTGTCTAAAAGTTATAGTATAAACCTAATAAAGTGTCTAGTAGACACTGTCTACCTTTTCAATATTGTACTTATTAATCGTTTTCGTTAACTCCCAGGGACATATTTGTATTTTTATTTGTATACAAATTATATGCGATTTCAAACGCCTTTTACGAATGGTCCTTTGAACATATTTTGCACTCATATCACTGGTATTCTTATTGGTATGATTAAAGGTCAGGTATCATAAGCACCCTTTGTAATAAACCTTTTATAGGCCATGTATGTTATAGACCATAGATTTTATGACGCACCTCCTTACCAATTTAGTGTTGCTCATTAAAAACTCATATTTATTGTTTAACAATAACGTTAATAACGGAAAATCATCGACAACCAGCAAGGCCTTTTTAGCGTATGACTTTATCTATCGTAGTGATTTTCAAACGCGAAAAAAATAAATAATGTTACCATTTTTTGGTAACGTTGCTTGACAGCGCGTTTGAGGCCTATGTGGCCTGGCATTGGTCATTTTTGAGCGCGCTAGGCCAATCACTGAAAAGCAAATCACAGAAAGGCCATGTCATTATTTTAAAATAATTTTGTATTACAGTCCTCCCCCTCTTAAATGCCGTACTTAAGGAGAAATATGCATTTCCGCTAAAAAATTTCTTCAGGACGATAACTCTCAGGGGGAACACGGAAAATGGTTACTCGTAGGGAATTGGTTACCACGCACACATGCAGATAATTATATTTTTAGACTGCATTAATGATTAAAATTACAGCTCTCCATGTATGCAAGATTTAATATGAATTATATGACATCATATTATATGATATTTTCCCCAAAAATGTAACAAAATGTTTTTTTGAAACTTGGAAATAATTATTAAACAATTATCTGCTTCTGTCTTTAAATATTGAAGCAATTTAATTATTTGTGATCCCATAAATCCCGAATATGAGTTTTATATGTGAAAAATCTAATTGTGACATTACGACTCGTAACTTACGAGTGTTTTTTAATTGTTCGCCTTTACAGTAGTAGTCGTTTTGACCAACGGGCAAAGAATTAAATAAACTAACGTTAAACGCATGATAAAAAATTATCATTCATTTCTTCGTCCTATTGTTTAATACAAAAGATTATGACACGAGTTAAAAAATCGGATTGCTTTTTATCGACGTATTTAGGAGTTACCCTAAAATAAGAAACAAACCGAACCTTGTGTATCTTATCCAAAGTTTGTGTTGTGCTTATTGCGTCATAGGGGTTTATAAAAATATTTAAATAAATCCATCATAAAAATCCAAAATAATTCAGCATAAAATATAAACTTTGTCAGACAAATGCACATAATATCAATATCAAATTTGTTTCAAGAGTATTTTCCCTCAAATATACATCGGTGAATCCCACTTGTACCCGCCATCCAGTAACTGATTCGGTATCACTGATACCTCACTTGATATCATAAGGTAATTTTGTCTAATTTCGCCCAACAAATACCACATTAACCACTTTCTGCATTTAACGTTGGACATTTTTCATAGCAGTTTTGGTTAACAATTTTCTGCTATGTTGATCATATTTGTCGACGTTTTGGAGTTTTTTTTGTCAGCTAACGTCAGCAATGCGTATTAAGGAGGTGTCAGTCATGTTGTGTACAAACTAAATTCGAAAACCAGTAAAGTCCATTTTTGTTACACATTTGATGTTTTTATTATAATTTAAGGGTAGTACGGTCAATTTGTTTACAAAAAAATGCAAAAAAGAAAGGCTTCCTGGAGACAGGGCATACATTATATCAGTTTGGGATAACCCTGAGAACCTATATCCATACTTTGTGATTCATTTCCCGTTTTTTGCGGGACCATAACTATTGGCAGTGAACTTCAGTGAGACCGTGAACTTGGCACTTCCGGTTTTTTTAAACGAGTAATGTGAATTAATGGCTCTATGGATTTTGTTGCGTTTTTTCGCAAACCGTTCCTATAACAATAAACTTTTAAGTCTATAGAGAACATTTTGGAAATAATTTTTTGTTCGCGAAATAATGAGTTTTTATTGTTTCTCTGAAGTTTCAACTCANTCCTTAAATGAAATATTGTTTTCTAGATCTGATTTACATCAAATTTTGTATGATTTTGACGTAGGATGTGATGTTCGACCACGAACGTCAAAATATAAAATTCTAAGAGTTAAGTCTGCTATTTTTGGGTGAAGATTAGAAAGTGTGACCAGTTGTGAGTTTTTGGGCAAAAGATTGCTTTCAACACCCGAACATAAGTGGACCTTTGGAGCTTGAATAAATGGACCCATTTTGCCCTCATATTATGTTTTTTTCAAAAATATTCCTGGGAAGAGACAATGTATATTAAAAAAATTAGCCATACAATTTTTCATGATCTCTAATGCTTGATTTTAAATTTCATTTAATCCCTCCGACCATCGCGGCCATTCTAGTTACCAAAAGACGGTCTAAGAATGTACCAAACTAAGCTCCTTTCTCTTCATAAATACCATTTTTCATTCTAAAATTTATGTGCTATTATCGTCCATAATTTATGGAGACGCTAGCTTTTTGATACAGACGGTAATCCAATTCTGGGATACACGACTCTGGAACAATTTTCAAAAAAGTCCAATTCGCGTTTTGTATAATACATAAATACATAGTTTATCATAAAGATTTCATGTCGCATTTTGGGACACAAAGTAATGGGTAATTTTGGGACACAATAAAATGGGACTTTGAACCAAAATTACAACGTGTCTCGGATTTTGGACAATCCCTGTAAATCATTTTTAAATAATAAAAATGACGATTTTGCACTTTCAGATGAAATTAATTTTATGCCACAAAATTTACTAAAATTTTTGTTTTTTAATTGATGCCTATTGCTGCAGACAAAAATTGACAAGATACTGCTTAATGTGCTTTTTTGACACAAAAAACTACATTTAAAAGGCTTGGACTGTACAGTTATTTATACATAATAGAATTTCTGCTTTATCTGAAACGGCGAGTGTTATGTTACCTTTAAGTTAAAGGCTTTAACACCCCATCAGTATATATTCGTTTTCGTTCAAACTCTGAAGAAGAAAAAAAGTATTTTTCATTAAATATGATTTTCCAAATTAAGCAGGCTATAAAGTATGTTTATAGTAAGAATATATATATTTCATTACCAGGCTGCCATCTGTGGTTTGAGTTAGCAACTCCCGACTTAGCTCTAGTGACCTTTTCTGGTTTATTTTGAACGTGCCCTAAAGACTTGACAAATGATTTGGAGACCCAGTCCCACGTATCGTACAAATTGATGCGGAAATATTTTTTTATTTATGAGCTTTCAAAAAAGAAACTTTTCAAGTAACGTTTCCATGTAAACCATTTAGTGGTCGATTTTGAAAACGTCGACAAAAAGCAAGGGAAACATTGCCGAAGTAATTTAATTAAAAAAATATTCCTTATAATAGAGAGCAGGAGAAATGCCCAATTATGGCTTGTTTTTATTTTTCACGTTTTAATCCCCTAGAACCATTATCCAACAGTTCTCGAAACACTAATTGTGAAGTTTGTCATAATGATCGTGACTTACATGGCCAATTTTTACCCGCCGGTGAGTTACATAGTTTTTAGAATAACTTTGCGAAAAAATATGTACATCTATCGCGCTTTTAAATCAATCTGTAATCTATATTTCTATGTTGATTTTGACTGCCATCAAATTTAATAACGCCTATCACCAACAACAGTTAAAGTGCATGTCTCTTAGAGTGCATGGTGCGTTCATTTAGATACTGCGCTTTTTAGATACTCCTTAATGTCACATTTGTACACGGATGTATTTGTGCAAAATTGACCTCAAAGAAAACCCGTCTCTGCACATGAAATAACTACAAATTGTATGAATTATTCAGTTGTATATTTATTGTTATGTGAGTTGTGATCAAAGTTGTTTAGTTGCAGTGTTAATGAATCCATTTTACTGCTGTTCTTTCATCGAAAAGTATTTACATATTTACAGATTGAACAGTTTTTTTTTGTTTTCTTTTTCTTTTTTTTTTCTATCGCATATCCAAGTTGAAGTTGGCAAGGTTCTTTGTATAAAAAAGGCTTTTTCTGCATGATTCAATTATAGGAACAAATGTTCTAATTTACAAAACAAGAACATCACAAAATATATAAAATTTTACAAAATAATTAGTTTTCGTTCAAATTTCGCNTTGTCATAATGATCGCGATCATGATCGATCGTGACTTACATGGCCAATTTTTACCCGCCGGTGAGTTACATAGTTTTTAGAATAACTTTGCGAAAAAATATGTACATCTATCGCGCTTTTAAATCAACCTGTAATCTATGTTTCTATGTTGATTTTGACTGCCATCAAATTTAATAACGCCTATCACCAACAACAGTTAAAGTGCATGTCTCTTAGAGTGCATGGTGCGTTCATTTAGATACTGCGCTTTTTAGATACTCCTTAATGTCACATTTGTACACGGATGTATTTGTGCAAAATTGACCTCAAAGAAAACCCGTCTCTGCACATGAAATAACTACAAATTGTACAAATTGTATGAATTATTCAGTTGTATATTTATTGTTATGTGAGTTGTGATCAAAGTTGTTTAGTTGCAGTGTTAATGAATCCATTTTACTGCTGTTCTTTCATCGAAAAGTATTTACATATTTACAGATTGAACAGTTTTTTTTTGTTTTCTTTTTCTTTTTTTTTTCTATCGCATATCCAAGTTGAAGTTGGCAAGGTTCTTTGTATAAAAAAGGCTTTTTCTGCATGATTCAATTATAGGAACAAATGTTCTAATTTACAAAACAAGAACATCACAAAATATATAAAATTTTACAAAATAATTAGTTTTCGTTCAAATTTCGCATGAAATTTTTCGAGCGCTCAGAAAAGAGTCATTTGAAATTTGAATGTGACCGTGACTTTAAATGAAACAAAAAATTTTCGCGCAAAAATGTTGTTTGGAGTTTATGGAATATATTTGACCCTTTAACATATTTTTAGATTTGTATTTTGGCCAAAAAAGCACTTGTCAAAATAGTTTGAAATCTGAAAAAAAAATTGCAATTTCTAGATTTGAAATCAAGAAATTTTGAGTCATTTTTTACGCAAAAATTGTGGCCAAAAGTCATGTGTCCGAAAACTGCTGCCTTTGGAATTACACTACTGCTTGAATCATGACGCAAAAAAGGTTAATTTTTTCTAGAATTAGACAATTAGCATGTGCCTATGGACGCTAATTGGTCCCCGCAGCACTCCTGTTTGGCGGGCGAGTATGAAAATCGTTTTGGGTATTTGCCGCAGCATTGCGCTTCGGGTTTGGTCTTCTTTTCGCCCTTTACCTCCTCATACTTACCGCGGTTAACCGTGCGGCATTCGTCTTTGCTAAAAGTACCGTACCTGTGATGGAAATCGCGATCGTAAGTTTTGCGTTCTTCGAAAATGTCGCGCGCTAATTGGGCATCGCACTCACATAGTGAGCGTTTACAAAAGCCCTCGGCGTCCTCTGAAATAGAAACAAATTGGACTTTTGAAATATTTCTGTACTGTATCAAAACACGTTTTGGAACTTAGATGTTGCTTTTAACAAAAATTCAGTACAGGGGGGTCGCCAAATAAGGGCCCCTCAAATAAGGGTCGCTATCGCCAAATAAGGGTCGAAGTAGCCAAATAAGGGTCGCTTTTTTTCGAAAAAAAAATATTGCGCCAAATAAGGGTCGGTTGAACCTCATATACGGGTCGGTTTTTGGAAAAATCTCAAATACGGGTCGCTTTTTTCCAGAAAAAAAAATTTTGCGCCAAATTAGGGTCGGAAATTTCTCAAAATGACAACATTTTTTTTTTTCAATGAATTCCCAGATCATAAGCAACAAATCTGTGAACTTGATCGGAGTTTCCAAATATGGTCAATATTTTTCTGTTTTAAAATTAAAATAACTACGGATAACCATAATTTCATTTTATTTAAATTATTTTACGACCCCTACGCGCTTATACGGCAACTTTTTACCCAAAAATCTTTTATTTGAATCTACTGATTGAACCTACTGTACGCTTTGCGCAGTTATCTGGCAGCCTACGCAGTTATGGAACCGCGGAATCTGGCAGAAAAATTTATTCGTGAAAATGTTTTTCGCCGCATTTCCGTCAGAACGGGCAGTAATAAGCAGCTCCCGCGGGATCCCGATGGAATATTCGGCGAACAACTTTTGTTTTGTTTTCACACGAAAAACGTTTTCTTGCCTTTTCGGCGAAAACTTTTTCTACGAAAGGCCGCAGTTATCTGGTACTAGTACGCTCCGTAATTAGTCGCGAATTTTCAAAATAAAATAAAAAAGACTTTTCTTGAACATCGGCATTTCAATTTTAAAATTTTAACACATTACTAATTGATATATCCTGGAATGATAACAGGCGTTACAAATAACTTATTCGAAATAAAGGGATTTGAAATAAGGGGATTGAATTAAGGGCATTTGATTGGTGAACTGTATATCAGACTATCAGACAAAAAGTGTGGGTTCGCCAAATACGGGTCGGGTCGCCAAATAAGGGTCGGTTTTTTCAAAACACGAAACCGACCCTTATTTGGCGACCCCCTGTAGTTNGATCATATCGTGCAGATCTGCACAAATTGAACTATATCACTAAATACGCTCGTATGAAAATCGTTGAAAAACGAATTTTCGCGACAAACATTTTGCGACAAAAAATCATAATATTTTTTGAATTTATTTTAAATTTTTTTTTTTGGATTTTTTTTTGGATTTTTTTTTGAACTTTTTTTGGATTTTTTTTTAGATTTTTTTTTGGATTTTTTTTGTATTATTTATTGAAATTTTTGAAATATTTTTTTAAACTTTCGTAACCATTGGATTGCTTGTGCTCGAATACCCCCAGAGACATTATTTACGCTATTTTACCCCCTTAAAAACATTATGAGATTTCGTGCATATGTGCACGATGTGACCCTAACATTTTATATGCCCCCGTGTCCTTTCGGAGTGAAGAGTTGGGATTAAAAAAATTTCTCGTCAACTTACGGCACATAAGAAACTTTTCGTTTGTTTCGTCATCGACCATGGCGGTCATTTTGTATGGTTTCCACCATGGGCAGACGTCGGCGCCAAAATCGCGCATGGCACAGGCAATACATTCTTGATGTCGCTTACAGGCCGAATCAATTTCATCGACTGGGTTGCCCCGGCCCGACATAATATCGTGTGGCCCGTTAACCATACAGTGGCAGCCATATGGACAATAGCGTCCCCACTCCCGGTCGTTGGGGGCGTGAAGGAGCAAGGTCATTTTCTTTATGGTTTCATATTTGCGCAGTTGCATTTTCTTAATCGAGTCACTAGTGTTGCCAATTTGGGCACGTCCTTCCAGTCCGAAAACAGTGTCCCTAAAATGTTTTTTTATTAAAATCTGTTAAACAGAAACAGAGACACAAAGATGTGCTAATTTGCTTAGCTGGGTTAGGTTAACTCCTTCGAGCCGATCGACGAAATTAGGCTAGTTATCAATATTTTCATTGATAATTCAAAAAACTTTGATTTTATTGTCTATTTTTAAATTCATCACACTTGTTTTAGCTGAATAAGTTTTTTTGGGAAAAAAGTTTTTATGTATTTTTAACTTATGAAAAGTTCAAAATTAAATAACTATTTAGAAAATTAAAGAACAAATGTAAAAAAAAAAATTATCGATTATCATTATAAACCTAGAAAGAATAAAAAATGGGGTAGTTTTGAAGTTTGACACAACGTGACAACTGTTGGTTTTACTGTATGGCTTCTCTGTGAGTTCAAGGGTTTAGAAAAATAAAAATAACCGACAAAAATGACTTATATAATAAGTAATACATATTTTCTAGCTGCGGTCATTTTTCACATAGTCATATAGTCATCGTATATTTTTTGTGTTTAGGTATTTCTCGAACTTACTCGTCTTCCGCCTTGGCAACTCTTTCCATGTCCAAAAACATTTCATATCCTTCATCTGATTTGTCAAATTTGACTTTTGGCATTGAAATTTCCCACTCGTCGGATGCAAAAACAAAACTAGACAATGTTGCGATTGAGAACAATTTCATTGTGAGATTTGTTTGAAAAAGTATATAAGTGTTATAAAAATACGAGGGGTAATTTGTTTTACCGACTTTTCGCTTTTGACAAATGTCAGAATGTAACGAATCAAAATAATCGGCCCATTTTTATCGAGACGGCGAAAAGCATTCAGTGAGGGCGCTCGTGATGTAAAAAAATGTAAAACAAGATTTTGCTGATTTTTGATGGAGCTAGAGAGCATGATGCATCAGGAATGGGACGCCACTTCTTAGTAATTACGTAGTCAAGACAATAATAACAACATTAATGGATAGATGATAATCTTATATGAATGTGGTTGACATTTTATAATATTTATATCGATGCTCAACCGAAAAAGTGAACTCTAATTAACGCTTATAAAGACTTCAGCAAATTAAAACTTAAAGAATCTAAATTGCTGATTAATGATGTTCTAAAATAAAAATTTTGACCATATTGTATGCAATTTTAACCATCAAAAAGGTTTATTGCGGTATTTTTGTTATTGAAAAGGGAAGTTAAAACGTAAATTTTGATTGAATAAATTTTATTAACTCAAATAACCAAAAATTATTTGTAAACCATTTTTTCGGCACCTTTTAGAGGGAAAATATTTTATCACAAATTTCCCAAAAAATAATGACAGGCATTTTCAATCATATACACAGGATACGCCTTTAACCAGCCACCCGTTAACCGGCCACTTTTGTACTACATTTTTTCGGAGATAATATTATTAAACGACTCCTCATTGAGCCATTAACCGGTCAAAAATCCTTTAACCTTCAAACATATCGGTTGAAATTTACTCCAACCGAGCATATAAAACGAATCTTTTTGGTTTTTTCATCTATTAAGTGTAACGGCAGTGAAAACCAACATACCGATTAAAAAGTCGGAAAGTAGATACAAATTTTATTTCCGTAATGAAAATTAATTAGTCATTTATTGGAGCTAGGAAACCTTAACTCCCAGGGGGAAGTGCGTGTATATAGACAATCAACTTGTTTTTGTTCGTCGATTCAAGGCATATGGACTCCATATTATGGAGGCCCGGTAGGGCAAAACGTGTATCGCTGACCCCCCTCAACTTTTCGAGAAAATTCGATTGACGGTATTTTTTTGCGTAGGTTGGAGATTTCAAAAAGCTCTCTAGGGGGCCCTGGTGGCCCAAATCAAT
>SCLG01000439.1:110769-133319 GCA_004367875.1 Oikopleura albicans
AAAGTTACAATATGAGCTGGAAAATGTCACAGGAAATCAAGGTTACACCAGAACGGGTGGAACATTATAGCGCAGAGCCAAGATTAGCTGGAAAAGTTACGACCTTAAACGCGCAACATATTGGAGTTAAACATAAGGGCAGCTGGTGTATTTTATATTTAGTGCAAAAATAAAAATAAAATACGGTGTTTATGCAGATTTTTACTTGCTTTTTAAGTAATGATTTATTGAATATTAATAACAGTTTTATATAATAGTGTTATAATTACTTTCAACGTATGACGTACCATCTGAATTTTTCCTAAAATTCAGGAAATTACCAGATTTCCAAATGTACATGAATGTTACTTCCATTACTATGATAAGAGCAGAGTTAGAATTTTATAATATTGTTATATTTTTATTTAGCACAGCAAATAATATGCATGGGTTAAAGAGATTTAAAGCACGGGAGAGTTAAATTAGTAAATAATTTTACAACACAGTTTTTTAACTCTCAGGTGAAGGCTTTCTTCAAATATTAACAAATCGATAGATTTGAACAAGTTCTTATTTCTGCTATAATGATTGTAAAAAGTACCGTTTTTAAGATTTTAAAATTGACCGCAAAAAGTTTTATTTTGCCTATTTTATTAATTTTTTTTTAATTAACTGGTTCCGCCTAAGCCTGTAGTAACAAATGATTCATATTTACATTTTTACAATTCTTGGCAAATCAATCCAACTGAAAACTTTTTTTTTTCTAATATCATTTCCGTATTTACGATAACCTATTTCAGTAGGAACCCTACTGTAGGGTATCCGGACTTTAGATATTTTATGTTGAATTTGATTTTTGATTTTTTTATAAAAAAATATACACAGCAAAATCTTAAGTGGACCAAATATTAAGAGCAACAAATTTAATAATATACCAGATATCTGATCAAATTCATACACAGTGTATTTCACCTAAATTTCAAAACTTGAAAAATAAGAAAATCCAAGAAGGGTAATTTACTCATCAATCATAATGAAGCATCAAGAAACTGTTAACTTGTAGGATTTAAAAGTACAAATTTAATTTAATAATATTTTTGTCTTGCAAACCGTAAATCTGCAGTTCTTGTCAAATACAGTATGTATTATAAACTATAGACTGTAATCAATTCTGACCAGAAATCTAAACTAGCCTGAGTTTTTATTGCATATTTTATGAGCCATTACTTAAAATAGAAATTGCCGTCAATGACCGTCAAAAGTAATATCTTTTTGTAAACAAAAATAATAACACCAGTCAAGTTAGCATCAAATATTAATGTACAAAGATTCTATGCTGAAAAAAACTACATCTATATAAATATTAGAGTTATTTTGGGAAATAAACGAACACGTGTATTTCTTTAAAAATATGGATTCTAGTACTCTGCTTTGTAATTATGTATTGAAAAATTTCAAAAGGTCGGAATGCATAAGTACCACATGATGCCCTCCGGATCTCTTCATTTAACTCCCAAGGGTCCCAAGTGGAATATAATCCTTAGGGGTCCATAATGGACCGTCCATTGGTGCAAATTTGCACCAAACGCCCTGGCGGCTATGTTAAGGTTTATATCCAAGAGAACGATGCAGTTACTAGGGTAATTGACCACGACGAATTCGATGGGAACCATATAAAAGTTCTCAGACGTCTCCAAAAGACTATAGGAAGATTTATAAGAAAACCCTGTAAATAGGGCAACTTTTCAAGCAGTAAATTTTGACATACGACGAAAGAGTATAAAAAATCGCTGAAACAGGTGTCNAAAAAAAAAAATCCTCGCCGAATTGGGGCATACCTACCGATTTGGGGACATTTAGTATTTTTAACGTTTAAAGGCCTAATAACCATGTAATTTTTCTATAATTTGTTTAAAATAAATAAAAATAAGAAAAACAATGGGACATATTTATTTTAACCTCTTATCGATGAAATTAGGGTTGTTTGCATATATACACACACTTCTCCTCGGAGTTAAAGCTAAAATAAATATGCGGAAAATCTGAAAATCTTTGCCGAATTGGGGTATATGAAAAAATTGAAAAAATCTTTGCCGAATTGGGGACGAGGACTGTAATATGAAGTTAACTTGAGTATTTTAGTAACACATTAAGTGAGGATATGCTGATGTAATTGTTTTTCAGATACATTATAATGTATTAATGCATTAGACTAAAAATTAAACTTTTATTAATTTAGCATGTCAAACCATTACTTGGCTGTGTTAGTTTGCGGTACCTGTTAACAAATTTCAAGTAGAGTGTTATTTTCATTATTTAGAGACTACGGAAAAAACGTCAAGTATAAAATTGTGCCTACATGGTCTTAACCGGTTAATTATTTACGGGTTCAAGAGGAAATGCATGGGCACACCGATTCACCCATCTCATATTGTTTTGGACATTGGACAACCTCTTATGGTTGTTAACCAAATAGTGACACAAGAGGGAAACCACATTAAGGACATCAGTTCGCGCACGACCAACTTATTAATTATGTTTCGTTTTATAAAAAATGCATATTTAAAGATCCCTAACTGTACTATTGTATATTTTATGGAGAAGTTTTTGTCGGGCCTTATTCTACTAGTATCCTTCGACGTGTGTACTCTGTACTCTGTATTCACATTTACTCTATATATTTATATATCTTACTTTTGCGGGAGACACCCTACTTTATTCGGGAGACACCCTCATTTTGTGGCCGACACCCTTGGTTTGCGCTCAAATTTGGGCCAATCGTTTTATGTTAAACTTCGTAAACATATAAAACAAAATGTTTATGATTTTATGAAATGGAAATAGTGTTATTTGACATGCTTTTGTGGAGCGTTTAGTAACTTTACATGTAATTACTGTATCAGCGGTTTCTGATCTTCTTCTTCTTCCTTTATTGATTCCATATAACGAAAGAGAGGAAGACTTGATGTTCCGAGCAATAATAAAACAACCGCAATAATTTCTAGAATACTCGGCGCCGTCTGCATGATCAAATGTTCCACCAAAACCGACACTATACCAGACTTTCATTAACTCCTCGCGGTCACCGCTACACTATGGCCGCACTGCACCATGTTGTGAAAAAATAACACATTGTCCAATTTCAAAAGTACTGCTTAGAATCTTCGTAGATGTTCACAGAAAATGAGTTCTCCCAATTTTAATCAAATATTCTATACTAAAAAAATTAGAACCCGATGTGAGATTAATAAATTTAACATACGTATTTTTTGAAAAAAAGATCAAAAAAAAATCATATCCACCCTTAGGCAGCAAAGTTAATTAAAAACTGTTTTGGCCAAATTTTGGATCTCGAAAAGTTAATAAACAACGTGGAAAAATAAAGTGCCGGAAATGACCGTAGCAAGTTCTAGGATTTTTTGAAGGTCCAAACATGTTTTTGTGGCCGTTTATGACGGTGCCCAATTATTGAAAACCCTATTAGGGCCATATGAATGACGACTACGCAGAGGTATACAAAATCCGGTCCTATGAGATCAGTGTTTTGTGCGACAGAGGCGAGACCGGGGTTGATGTATTGGATAGCGGCATTTGAACTTAAGGTTGCAATCGACGCTGTAACACACGCACCAGCCAAGTACAGCCAGGTTTCGGTTGTCTCAGGAATGATTGGTTTTTGAAAGATGACTAAATTAAAGATGATTTAATAGGTTTGAAGGAAAAAGGCATTGAACAAGTCCAAATATTGAACTCAGAAATTGAATTTTAAAAACAAATTTATTTTATTATAGGTCTGTCGACCAGCATGGTCCATAACTTATAGACCATAACGGTTTGAGAAAAAATGGTTATAAATTTATGTACGAAAAAATGACATATTACGAAACATGCCGAAATACACAGGGTGCGCCGTTATGTTTCACAAAAAAAAACGAATAATAGTGAAACATAATGGCCCGAGCGGGAAACAGTGAAACATAACGNTGTAGGGCTTAACATATAAAGATATGTATATATATTAGAGGACAATATTTTCTCAAAAAAGTGAAACATAACAGCACGAGCGGGAAAAAGTGAAACATAACGGCGCACCCTGTGTATTACATTTTATGTACCTGCGCAATTGGAGACTGTAAATTTTTCGCAAAATAATATAGAGTTTGCCACCTCAAATAGTCTTAAAGTGATTAGAAATCTTTTCTGACATTTAGAACTGAAAAATTAAACCCAAAGAAAGATTAAAAATTAGGAAGTCAATTTAAAATGATTGATTTTCCATTGAGCGTAAAACATAAAAAGTACAATAATAGTTCTGGACTAAAGCAACAAAGACTTACGCATGACGGGGAGGGCGGCGATTGATGTTAAAACGGCGTGAATAAACACAACAGTAATGGGATCAACTTCACTTTTAATCTGGCGGTACATTGTCATCCCAAAACTGCGCGTCAAACCGCTGAATAAGCAACATGCGAAGCCAAAGGAAACAATCGCCGTATCCGAGTAGTTGCCAAACGCCGACCGTTGAATAATCGGCGTACTCTGCAGCGAATCCGCCGCGTAAAGACACATACCCGCCAGGCATAATGAAACCTAGCAACGGAATTTTCTGTATCATTAAACGATCAGGTCACAAAATTATTGAAATCCAAATATGAAAATATAATTTATCGTCAAATATTTTAAGGACGGGTATGACCTGTTGTTTACAAATTTGACGTTTCGGAAAAGTGCTCATGATATTGAGTTGCTTTTTTTGAAAAATTGCTTCAACAAAGCGCAGAAAATTGTTTCCCCTGATTTTTTACAAACATTTGATAAAAAAATATTCATGACCCTGAAAGTGAATGAAAAATAAGATATCAAAAAACGAAATAAGAAAGAAAAAAGTTGTTTGGGAACATTTTACATTAAGAAATAGTACAAACAAAAAATTTCTTGAAGTGTGCTTTTAATTGTGATTGGGCCAAATTTTCAAAAGTTAATTTTTTTTTAGATTTATAAGTTATAATTTTTTTAGATTTATAAATTATAACTCCTAATGAACTGGGAAGGCATTTATTATAATCAGTAAACCCTAGCCAATTGATAACACTTTTACTTTTCTTTGTAAACAACAAATCATACCCGTCCTTAATATTTTAAATGTTTTTTTGCGTACGTATAACATAATTGAAATTTTAGTTTTAATTTTATCAGTACAGGTATTATGATTTATTCGGTTTTTACTAAGTAGAACGGACAAATAAAGCCCGTGCCGAAACCCATTCAAGCTTCAGAATCTTCTCTTTGAGCCAAAACATTGAAAGCAAAACGGAGAAGAATGTCCGTGATGAGCATCGAGCGCCTAAAGCTGCTGCCGGTGCCAACATAGTAAACGCCTGAAAACTACCCATTGTGGCAATAATGTACCAACTGCCAATTTGAAAGACCTTCCAGCGATATTCTACAAAATATCTTGAACCAACGTGCGGCATATACATATAAAACATTGTATCAATATTTTCGAAAAAAAATAGTTTATAAGAAAAATCTAGTGAAAAATGAGGATGAATATACTATATTTTATGATCTTTCATCATAGTTTAGCATGGTTTATTATTTTTTATCATAGTTTGTTATAGTCTATAACTTTAAGTCTAATATAGCTTGTCATAGTTAATCATAATCTATCATAGTGTGCAATAGTTTATCATGGTTGATGATAGTTTATCATGGTTTATGAATCATAAATTATGATAGTTTATCACAGTCTATAATAGTTTATCATAATTTATAATATTTTAATCTGTTATAGACTATAACTTATAGTTTACATAATTTGTTATAATTCATCATAGTTTTTCATAGTTCGCAGTTTATCTTAATCTTTAATAGTATATTTTCGATTTAACCTGGTGGAGGTATAAGGTGAACATTCCGGATCATGGCGGTCGGAAAGAAAACCAAAACTTGAAAAACTGATCGAAAAAGTAGAGTTTCCATGCTCATGATTGGTTTGGGTTGTAGTGAGAGTTGTTTGACGAAGACGGACTGTAATCCATATGACATGCCCGCCCCACATAATGCGATCAATAATCCTTTTATCGTTTGAAACCAAACCGACGATTTTGGATTTCGCTCTTTTCCTTTTTCATTCGTAAAGTCGAAGATAGCTAAATTAGTCCTTCTAAAAATCGGCACCGCGGTCTTTCGAAAAAAAGGTTTTCTGGTTAATTAAAAACATTAAAATTTCCGCGAGAAATGTTTTCTTCGAGTCACCTTTTCCTAGAAAAATCGCGGTTCCATAAGAATGAGAACGATTAGGATAAGAAACGGGAATCATGTTAGACAAACAGCCTTATTTCCATTTGTGACTCTTTAGATTATCAAAAATTACAATCGACGGTCTTTCAAAACACGACAGCGACCCTTATAATAAGGGCCTTATTAACTGAGTACCAATACCTATGTACTAGAAATTGTTGTGACTCTTCAAAAGCGTGATTTTTTAGTTTTCACTACCGCATCTCTCGTGAGATAAAGGGCTGTATATAAAAACTGATGATGGCAAAATTCGGGGTCAAAGGGTCAATGAGATTTCAGAATTCAACAACTGGTAATTTTAAATAGTTATTTACGTTTAGAAAGTTATCAACCATAAGTTATGCACGCATTATACAACATAATTTCACATATGGATTACTATATCATCTCGAAATATGGCTATGAAGATTGATATCTCAAAAATTAAGTTCAAAAACCGTGTTAACCTATAACCCAGAAAAAACATAATATGCATAAAGTAGTACACCACATAACCATTTGAAATAACATCATTTGAAATGACAGTTAGCCTTTGAAATAATTCTTTTTTTTTGCCAATTTTCATCACCGTTTTGTAAGGCCTACAATTTACAGGGTGAGGGAATATAGATGCTAATCCGTTTTTGGTTCGTGAGTACGCTGAGCGAATATAACTCACCACTTTTGTAGGAACTTTGTTGTTATGTCAAATGGTTCGGTGGTGTATAACACGAAAGAAAAGACTTTAGTACGGAGAAAGTTTTGAAAAACAATTCTACCCATTATTTAGTCGTATTAAAAGCTATCCAGTTTATACAAATTCAGTTGGGTGAAGGTTGTTGCAACTCAGGATCAACTGAGTCTGCATAGTTAAAGTGGTGTGGTAAATTATGCTTTCAAACCATTTGATGGCTGTTTTGTTCATATAAAAGTTAATGATGGTATGCAACCTTTAATTAAATCGAAAGATTTTACTGAATTTTATGACGTTTCGATTTTTTCATATCACTCTAATGGCTTTCCGGGACAGCATTTTATATTTTTGTGTGTAAACATTTGCCACTTTCGACGGGTATAAACGATTTAAAACCAGTTTTTAAAACTAGGCTGCCTAGTTCAGGCAAATATAAAAAAAATACAATCCGAAATATTTCCGGACTTCCGTAATCCGCTTCGCGTGGCGGCCCTATCGTCAAATTGGCCCATGAGTCATGGTCCAAGACAAAATTTAAAAAATATAAATCATGGTATTTCTTAAATTTTAACTTTAATTGGCCAAAAAGAAATTATGCCGCAAACTCAAATACTATTTCAAGTTTGCAATGGTTTAACGTTGTTAACTATTATCTAATAGATCTTAACAATTTTAGTAATGGATTATGTTAATTAGATTAATAGTTAATTACATCAAAAGTGCGATTTCGTCCAAGGGGAGCTTAAGCAATTGTGTCAAGGCAAATCAGCACACGTCTTTTTGTCATTTGGTCAAATTTAATGTACATTCTTTAATTATGCGTCAAAATTAATTATTAAATTGGCTTAAATGTTCTTTACCATAACCGCTTTTCCTCCATATTTTCAAAAGGTAATATACACAAGGTATGCCGTTAACAGGCATCCTATTTTTTAAATTTGCATGTTAAAATTTTCGGACTATCTGATTTTGTATTTGGAAAACTTCGGACATTAACCTCTGAACACATAACACGGGGAAATGTCCAGCTTAACATTTGAAGCCCGTGTTTAGTATGATTTGCCTACTACATCACTCCTTGTGTTAACGCAACGGATGTGCTCCCCCACAAAAGCGTCGCATTAACGCAATACACCACACGTTAACGCAAGTTCACGTAAAAATCCATTTAAACGTATATGGGGATCGCCCATACAACGTCTATTTTTATGTTTGTGTTCCTCAAATTCAACTGCTTGTATTCGTGAAATTTCACCACCTGAAGTTACTGGAATCTACCATTTACTGCTGCTTAAATACAAAAACTTTGCGGAGCAAAAAAAAGCGTTGCGTTAACGAAAAAACGTGGTTATAGGCTATAAGTTGCTTATAACATATAGGTAAAAGCAAAACGTATAATACAATGAAGATGAAAATAAAAAATGATCTAACGATTTCTAAATAGACAATCGCGATATATTAATAACGGGTTTACTGTAAACAACTTGTTATAAAAATTTACAATTGTACAACATGAATTCCACCGCTACGATTACTGGTTTAGTCTCATGAAAATCGGCTGCGCGTTTATAACCGTGTCGGCATATTTTAAGATGATATTGGCCAATAGGGGCACCTCATTGCGAGAAAAAAGAAGAAAACTGCTCTATTCTAGAAACGCACAGCCGATTTTCATGAGACTAAACCGGTATTATTTTTTTGCTTGTGAGCGCCAATTTTTTTTAAATAAATTGACGTCATTATTTAAGGAAAACAATATATTGTGGGGTTCAGGAGTCAAAATTAAACATCGGGCTTGATAAAACTGTGGGCAAAATCATTTTTCGGCTACCTTCATTACATTAGGCAACATTAGGCAATGGACAAAGCGGTATTAAATACAACATTTAAGTCTTCCATGTAACCATGTAATCAAAATTAATCACGACTCAAGATTTGCGCCAAGATTCTACGATTATTTTTCTTAAAGTCATTACCACAAACCACACATGATGTTAACCATCACCGTGAACAATGAACCCGAAAAGGCCCACAAATATCGCAAAATTGATGTCTAAAAAACGCGAAGTAATTCTCTCGGCTAGTCGATAAAGGCTGAATATTGCCCTAGAAACAAATAAATTTTTGGTCAAGTTTTGAGCTAAAAATAAAAATGTTGTATCATTTTGTGATACTATTTGTAGAAAACCGCCTGCGCAGTTATATGGCAAGTTTTAGACATTTTAAGGAAAAACTATCTTTATACTGTATGTCCATCACTGTGCAGTTATATGGGTCATTTTTTGCTCAAACACTCAGATAATTGCACAGACTGCGCCGGTATCCATTTATTTCTATCTAGTAGTTTTAGTCGAATAATCTGATTTGTTGAAATAATAATCCGGTAATTTTTATTTAGACTAAATACTGTTACTGTAACCGGTTTTAAAAATAAGAATTAAAAAAGCGGTAATTTTGCAAGGCGACGAAATTCGATAAATAATGAAACCATCGGGCCTCATGTTAGGTTTAAGCTAAATCATTAATAATAATATTAGTCTGAAGACACGCTTTCAAACTAAACAATATCATCTGCACTTTTCAAAAATAATTGAATACATCAGATGAGAGGTTATAGAGCTTTTCTTAATTGGAAAATAGCTTTTGCAAAATTGCTAAGTCCAATTTTGAGTTTTAGGTATAAGATAGTTTTTGACAGATTAATATCTGAGATTATTCATGAACGGTACTATTTAAGGCTGAAAACTTTTAGCCTCAAAAGTGCACTTTGGCCACATCAAATACCCAATCGGTATCGGATTAACATAGGCTGTACCATACCATTTAATTCCAATACCCGTATTGATAGTGGGCTCTTGACACAGGTCTTACCCGTTGAACCAGGTAAGTCTGAAATTTCATTTAGATATCTTTTGAAACTCTATTTCCCATTTAATTTAAACTCGCTTTCCCATGTACATACATTTGACTTTAAGTCACTGTAATACAGTTCCTGAAATACCAATTCATTTTAGATTTGCAGAAAAAGAATTTCCAAATCATTCAGGTTGATTTTTTGAAATGAAAGTACTGTATTTGATAATATTGATATCCAAATGAATTTACATTACGTTATGTAATTGTTGACCTTTTTGACCTGAAATTGAACTCACCCACAGACTGGACCACAGTGGTCAACCATATCTTACAGATTTAACCGCGATTCTGATAATGACTTTTTTGACCACTAAAAGCAAATTATTGACGTTTTACTCAATGAACGATAATTTCATAATTAATTTAATTAATCAACCTGTTATGTTGTCACCCTTTATCTTGCAGATTTTCCCGTTCGCTCATTTATCTTGCTATTTTTTGGCCAATTTACCAGGAATACTTATCTTTAAGCACTGCGTTGTGATCTTACAGAATTATCCGTTGCCTTTCGAAAAAAAATCATGCAAAAGTTGCAAGATAACGGCGCAGAGGGTTATTAAATGGGTGGACATATACTATGTCACATATTCTGGGCAAATGACAAAAATATCTACTAATTTTCTAAATGTTGTACTAGAACTTTCCATCAGTCGTTTTCGGCAGCACGGTCTTTCCGAGAAAACGTTTATCAGGGAAAATTAACAAATTCGTGTTTCAGGGAAAATCCAAGAATTGGTCTTCCCAAGAAAACGTCTTTCAGGGAAAATTCAAAAATGGTTTTCCCAAGAATAAGTTTTTGAAAGAAAACTTTATCCAAGAAAACGTTTATCGGGGAAAATCGAAACAAGTGCCCTCATGTTTGTTTTCCGCCTGGTTTAATTACTAATTGTGGTTTTTCAGGGAAAATCCATTTGTGGTTTATCGGGAAAAAGTTTTTCGAGGAAAACGTCTTTCAAGGAAAACGTTTATCCGAGAAAACGTCTTTCAAGGAAAACGTTTTTCTAGGAAAGGAGTTTATCAAGGCAAACGTTTATCAAGGAGTTTCTCTGAAAAACCATTTCCCGGAAAAACCGCGTTGCCGTCGTTTTCTATATACAAATTTGGTCATAAAATGTAGCTACATCTAGGGAAGAACCCCTTTATTTAATAAATAAGGTTAATAACTCGTTTTAAATAATGAATAATAAGAATTTATTGAAATTTATTGAAAGCAACAAAAAATAAACTCCATCAAAAACAATTCGGAGAAATTTCACGGAAAGAAGAATTTGAAAAAATTCCAAAAAAAAAGTTCAAAAAGATTTTCCGCAAAAAATATTCCATAAAAAATTCGGAAAAAATTGAACCGGAGTCAAACATGACTTTGTAAGATACACGGTAACAAAAGTGAAAAGGAAGCAACTTACACAAAGAAATGGAGCCATATCGATCATTGACAAGCTTCTTCTGATCATAATTCATAATATCTGGAGTGGCACATTCTGAGTACTCTTCCTCATCGGTACTCATGTCAATCATTTTTCCGCTTTTCCTTTTTTAAAGGCTGGTTTTGTCTGCAATTGCAAGACAGAACGAAACAAAGACAAGAAAAAAAAAATAAACGACTAAATGGGACAGAAATAGCCTCGGGCGTCAGATCTCGAGCGGCTTTGTCCCAAGAGATAAATCAAATCTAATTCCGAGAGCCGACCAAGAGAGAAATAAACTACCGTTAACACTATATTCTTCCCACTTTTGTGATTTTTTTTTGTCACAAAATAAGTGATAACTATTTTTCTGGTGTCAATTCTTCTCTTCCTCTCTTTTTTATTATTTTTTTATTTTACTGTTTTTCTGTGGCGAAAAAGTTAAAGAAGTGCTGTCTGTTTTATAAGCAAAGTCATCATCAATATTCACAGAGACAAGTGAATTCTTAAAGAATATTTCCTCTTTTTTCCCATTTTTCCTCATTTCGATTAAAAATTAAAGTATTCTGGTGCCAGACCTAGTTATACTTTGTATTGTTTGGCAAAGTGTTCGGGGTTTCTGATTGAGTTAGGGACCGGTTAGTTCAGAAAAAGGACTCAACGGTACACTGAAATAAAAACTATGTAAACTGAAATAAAATTGACAAGCTAGACGGTCTAGCCTAGACCGCAGGATACGCACGGAAAATGAATTTTTAAGTCATTTTCATAAAGCTGAGAAAATTGATCGGTTGTAGAGTATTTGGGAAAGTTCAGAAAAAAAAACAAGATGATATTTTCCAGATTATAAATTTGAGACACTTATTGTAACACTTTAACATCCCAAAACTGTTACATTCATATTTCCAGTTTCCTGATTTTTCTGGTATTTTTCCTGTTTATATGACCAGAAACAGCATGGATAAAATCGTTTGATATTAGTAAAATAATGATGTTAGAAAGTTAAAAAGAAAAAACTAGAAAAAGTTTAACACTTGCGCTCCTATTTTCAATCTACTGTTGCGTTCCCGACGGTGCGATATGGCACTGCAGTGCACTGTGTTCATTTATTTCGCTAATAGCTCAAAATCGTTAAGAGACATACCCGATTGGGATTTATTTTTATATACCGTCGGTATAGTGTACGATTAACCATAAATACACGTCCGGGTACCGGTTTTAAGACTTAAGTACCGGTGGTACTTAATAAGTATCGGAAAACTTCTAGACCAGCTCGATTACAGTGACTTCAAACTTGGGTCGCCTTTTTTGTATTTTTGTGTTACCGAAAGTTGCATAAATAAATGCCACGTTGAATTCGCCGCAGTTAAAATTATCGTTGAAACAATTATGCAAATAATTAGAGGTACTAAAGTATTACAACCGGTAACTGGATGATAACTTCCGGTTAAATTGGGTATTTTATAAAATAATAAATGCCAGATTACAATTCTCCGTAGTCGAGTTGATCTAAGTAACAATTGTGACAATTATAAGGTGTACCAGAGTATTAAAACCGGTAACCGGATGTCAATTGTCCAGTTGACCGGACATTAGGGGATTTATTAGGGGAAAATGAATATGGCACTGTCCGGATAACAGGAGTAAACTAATAAGTTTAAATCATTTAATGGGTGCATTTTGAATCTAAAATCGTTTGCCTTACAATAGGTTTTCCCTGGCAACATATTTTAGCATGTATCCTATTGTTTGCAATGTATATTTAAGTTAATAGTTAGTTTCTCATTATTTAAAACGAAATAAAAATAAGAGAATAAGGGAAGACAAATAGGGAAGAATTCGTACGACAAAAAGTTCAAAAGAAGATGTACATTTTCTTGCTGCATAATTCATTTCAACCATATCTTAAATTATTCATCTTTCATTTAGTGGTTGAGTGAACATTATGCACGGAAGTCGTGTGTAACTTCTTGAAAAGAGAAGTAGTCCCGGAAAAAATATAATTGAAATTATCTTTCTGGTTATTGGAAGCTATTATTTATAACCTCAAGTTTATAAATTATATGTTTAGATCGTCTAAATCTTGTATTTTTCCGTCTATTCATCTTGAAAAGAACAAATGGGTTGTTGGGTCATATAGGCATGTATACGGATATTTCGTCACTCCAGCTAATGACGTGATTTAACTTGTGTTTTTCGCAGACTGCGAAAACTGTTTGATCAACTGATTACGAATTTTGAGGTTTCGTAGTTAGCTATCGTCAAGAGCCTATCGAAGTTTACCGGTAATTTCACCAGTAAAACCGTCTTGTCTTTCCTGGTGTATGTATTACCGGCAATTTAGTCTTTTGGAGCAATTTGACCTGGAGATTACGATGACCCTTACTTGGCGTTATCCCCTTTTACACTTTCAATGACATCTTAATTATATTTGGAGGCCCTTAAGTTTTATATAATCTATTTTTTACTTAAAAACGGGTCTATATCGTTGTTTACAAATAAAACCCAAATTTCCTTGTGCTTTGAAGTACAGTTTATGTTTTTTTTCAATATTTTATTTTGAAAGCCGTCCATTGAATTTGCTAGAAACGCGCAGTGTTGGAGCGGGAAACAATAGTTAATACGGAGATACAAATTGAGAAACGAAAAAAATAAATAAAAAAAGTACACAGGGTAAGCCGTTAACTGTCCGAAACCCCATTTACCCCAATTTTTTTGGGCTGATTTTTTCAGAGCTAACGCCTACACGGTGCGCCGTTAACCGTCCAGTTTACATTAACCGGCCGTTTTTTAGTAAATCGTTTTGAATATTTTCTTTTTGCGTCTCTAAAATTTGTCTCATATAGCAATATTATAACTTTTTAAATCTTCAATTAAGTCAAAAAGTATGAAAAAGTATAAAAAAAAATATATTTATTTGTTCAGAAATCGTAACAGTCAGAGAAAAGAGTCACGTATAGGCCACCCTATTTGCCGTTAACGGTTAACTGTCCAGTTTCGATTTTTAAATTTTCCCAAAAAATGCCTACGCATTGAGCCGTTAACCGCCAAGTTAAAAAACGACATACCTTGTATAGATATAGTTTGAAGGACAATGTTTCAAAGTAAATTATTATGTCGTCTTATAAAATATTCATTAAGTGATATTAATTATTAACACGTTTTTGCTTATATTTTGACGTCCATGACGTTGGCTGTGGATCATTCCACATTCACTTTAACTTGAGCATTGCGTATACATTATCTTGGATATTATTAATCGCGGGTAACCATAATCCATCAGTGAATATCCGGTGAGAGGATTTAAACTATAAGGTACAATCACAAACCATGTTTTAAACCGAACGTTCTAACGCACATAAAAATGCTATCTAGCGAAAAAACAAGTTTTTTTGTTGAAATTATTTATTTACGAGTCGATCCACATTAATCTTTTGAATCCGAATTAATTTTTAATTTTTTGAGAAATTCAATGAGAATCTAACTGGTTCATTTTCACAAAACTCGGCTGTTATATATGTAACTTTCGAAAATGTATAGATTGATTTTCATGAGATGTTTTTCAGTATCAAAAAATACATGAAAATCGACCGAGTTTCACGCCCGCCAAACCAAAGGTCTAATTTGATGACATGACGGCAAAAATTGTAAGATATATTTACAAGAATAAAAACAAGACTACAGTATTTGAGCGTTTTTGGGTGCACAGATATTTATTTAAAATTTGTGTCATATACCTATTCCTTAATTTAAACCACAAAAAACTTTAATAAACTTCAGATATGCATATATACATGTATTAACCATTTCTAATCAAAATACTGTATTTATTTGCAATTAAGATGGGCATCGGATTTAAATAAATTTAGTGGAACTATCCTTCTTTAGTGAGCTGGCAATAATATCGCCCTGAAAGTGAGATGTTGAAGCTGACGCTGAACGGGTCTAATAATAAACAATACAAGCTCTTAAACTCCGGATGCCAACAACATCAGAAAACGATTTTGTTGACGTAAGTTCCTTAACTGCGTTTTGTGTCTTTTATTTATGAGTTTTAAGGAAATGCATTTTTAATGCAAAATTTTTTGGGAAAACAGACACGTCAGACGTCTGATTTTTGGAATCACAAGTCCTCTATAAATTTTTCATGTTTTGTTCATAAGATAGGTCTAAATGGTCAAAGGTAAATCGTATAGGTGTCCCTTATAACGCTATTAAATTTTTTTTAACAAATCACCAGTGTAGCCATTTAATATAATGTTTTCACAAGTAGAAATACGTGGTGATCAATATTGTACGACAAACAAATCCAAACCAGGTTAATAAGCCACAAGTTAACGGATCAAAGTAAAAATCAAAACAAACCGTTCAGCACCTGCTGTACAGGGGGCCTCAAAGTAAGGGCCACCCTCAAAGTACGGGCCATCTTTTGGCAGTTTTTAAACTTATTTCTTAACTCCTGCGGGCTGTTGATCCACAAACGTGGATCACGGCCCAAAATCGTTGAAAATTGGAAGAACCGGTTCGAAATTTCCCGGTATGAGACTGCAGGGGTAAATTTCCCGCCTTTGCACAAAATAAAATTGTTCTACAATTTTCGAATAATGTTTCCTGGTGATTTTAGTCAAATACCGAAATCGGCGATTTTGGGCATTTTTCGCATACTTTTGACTTTGGCGTTAAAAATAAGGTCAACTTTTTTGGTGGATTTTAAAACTACAAAAATAAGTTGGTGCATAATTTTATTCNGACTCATAAGGCCTCACAAGAGACCATTCCTTATTGTTTTCTCTCTACGACACACTCAATTATGAGTAGAATAAGAATTATAAACGTATCAACCGATATCAACCGAATACAAAAACCCGATGGGAAATAATTTTAGTCGATTTCGAGCTATGAACCAAATACATAAAATAGTGCCATCTGGCATTTTCGGGATCGCACGAGTTAAGTAATTACATAATCATAACGGGTTATGTCACATAAGTTATGTTAATATATTATACCGGTGGGAATTGCGTAAGGCGTTTTTTCAAAATAGTATATTAAAGCTTTTAACTTTGTGCGAAAGTTCTGAGTATAATTTATTGAATATTAGAAAATATTATAATTTGAATATGTCATCATTAAAGGTCATAAGAGGTCGTTAATTATTCTCTGTGCAGATCGAGATTTATTTGGGGACATGCTCTTTCAATTTATGGCGCTCGTTAATCAATTTAACGAGGAAAGTCCGCGAGACACTATTAACCACTATAAATAATTACGATAGTGTTCGGACGTTACCGTGAAAGTTTTGGGTTATCGTAACGTTTCATTATTTTTTGACATTTACCCTTACGGTTTACAAGTGTACTGATTGAAGAGGCAAAACGTTTTCTCGTCTCACCAACACCGTATTCCGACAATACTATTATTAAATTTATCAGCATGTAATTATTAGACACGGCTTCGTCGCCTCGGTGGCGCTAATGGTAAACTTCTGATATGATGGGTTTTCATCTATTTTAAAAATTTTGATAATTTTTTATTTACCTCGACTCGTTTTAGCTCATCGGTTCTATTTGGTTTGTGGTCAAAAGATAGCGGACACGTGTGGCCATTGAAGGACGAAACGGCCCTCGAATCTCCGATATTCGCACAGTAAATGTTCTCCGAGTCGATGAGAATCGATAACGCAGTTGACCCCGAACTTTCGTCGACTTTCTGGGAAATGAGTCGATCGGTCAAAATGAAGCCTTCGACGCACGCTCGTGCATAATCACTTTTCTTGTAGAATTGACTCTCGCGAATGATATTGTGGAGATTATTTTGGGCAAATTCGGCGGTTTTGGCTCCGCCGTGACCGTCAAAGATCGCCGAGTACCAGACGCCACTGGTTAACTCAGTCAGGGTCACGTGGCGGTCTTCCATTTCTGCAAAAAAGGTGCGTTATGTTTGGTAGGGAAATTAATACACTGTCGGGTTATTTATGTTTCATAAACTGCTGCAATACATAACGTGCAAAGCCTGAACACAACATCATTGGTTAGCTAAACCACCTTTTGCCCTAAAACGTCCTAAAAGGTTAGATATTTTTTTACAAAAGTTCATAAATTATGGGCCATACAATAAGTTATAATTTCTTAACATGAGACATTTACGAGTTAACTGAATGAGCAAGAATATTACACAACCCGGTTATTTACTTTTCATTTGGCGTATACAAGATTTCGTTGTTTGTTTACATGTTTAATGAATACGCATTTCGGCAAGATATTTAATAAACGAACGTCTGCAAAAATTATCATTCAGCGTATTTTCGAGTATGTTATGGCCCATAAGTTATGTGTGAATTATGAAACTTTTAAATGCACGGCTATCATTAAATAAATAATTAATTTCTCAATTTGAGAAATAACAATATATACATGTAATAAAATATTATTTTAGCCCTTTTTACACCCACATTATGGCACCCATTATATTATGTGTTTGGTTTTTCGGCGCCAGCGCGTGGATCAACATACATTTTTCGTATAAAATAATTCATATTGTAGTATACAGTCGGCTAGGCAACTAGTTGACACTTTCGTTGCCAATTTTTTTTAACTGTCAACTCGTTACCTCACTGTATTCAGTCATTTATCAAGTTACGGGTGTTTGCGTTAAATCTTTTTAGGCGAAAAATATACAATAACTTTTTGGAAACATTCCAATGGAAAGACATGTTTAATTATCGTACCGAACGCTTTGATATTTTTCATCAAATAATTCGATGTCCGGTTAATTAAAACCTGACTTTCAGTTGTACAATTCAATTAGATAATGGTCAAATGAATTCAGCCGAAAATTGAAGTGAAATTAGAACTGTAAATGTAAAAATAAACTTCTCTAAATTTATCACATTAAAATCGGCGCTATTAGTCATAGATTATGACTAGGGTGGCTCATCTCTGAGAGCAATTTTTTTCCCGGNAAAAACTTTAATTTAATTATTTATAACATATCATTTTGTAAATATTGACTTTTAAGTCAATATTGACTTAAGGACCGGTCACAGGGGTTGTTTACAAAAATAATAGCAAATTTCTAAAATCGATATAAGAAATATATTTAGGGGTTTTTTAGGTTGATTTACTCCTAGTAACAATCATGAAGTACCTACAAGTTCATTTCATGAAAAAAATCTAGAAATTTTTTATGTTTCTCAAAGTCGATAAAATCCAAAATTTAAGGAATCAGAGGGACAAATTATCAATATAAACTACCGTAAAACAGATTATTATTATTTAATTTGAGCACTATACAGTATAGTCTATACTACGTAATAATGTTCAGACTAATTATTTAAAATGATTTGAAGAAACAAAATATTAGCAAACTCGAAAAATCTGGCTTTAGTTCTGCAAATTTTCGTATTTTTTCATACCCGTCTGCGGGGAATGACGGAAACGTAAGTACCGTTAATAGTACTAATTTGGTTTTTTTGGCATTATAAAGCTCACAATATTGCGTTTTTCTTGATAAGACGGATTTTTGATATCTTTTTTTTTTCACTCAATTCTAAGGTCAACAAATCTGTATTTTGTTATAATTTTCGTTCTAGATCAGCTATCCAAAATCTGTCTTATCAAGAAAAGCGTTTCCAAATTTAAATCATTCTGCCAAAAAAACGAAATTAATAGCGCAAGGTTTAATATGATTAACCTCGCCTCGGAAATTTTTACTTCGTCAAGTTCAGCGCGTTCCCCAAGTTCAAGGGCAACAATTATGGTGCCGGAAATGCCACCATTTTATGCGGTGAACTTTCTTCTAATGAACAAAAAAAATAGTTGTGCAGTTGAATGTTTCTGGTGGTTTCCATGAGCGTTTTTATACCTCGTTATTTTTGTAAATAATGCCTGTGACCGGTCCTTAAATCTTAAAATCGCTATATCTCACGTTCCTATGTATTGATTTGACTTTTTGTTTTTGGTCTAATTTTCTTTCATTTCCGGTTACTTCAGGTCACTAGAAAAAAGTGAAAAACCGGAAAAACCCGCCGTGTTAAACTTACCCGAAATATTTTTTTTTAATTTCAAAAAATTATATTCTGGAAGGCAATTGTATTTACAATACTTGAAAGCAGTCCGATTTTTCATGTTGTTGTCTGATTTACGGATCGAGCAAAAACAAAGGTACACAAGTGTACACGATTTTTACCTGTACGACAGTAGAGCTATTAAAGCGATTGAAGTAAATATTGCGTTCTAAAATCAAATGCCCGGTACCAGCCCATTGCGACGGCAAACTGGCAACCTTTTGGTCAGTGCCATCCACGAAATTTTTCAGCGTTTTATAGCGAACGACTTTTGTGTTTTTATAAAAATGTTCCATAACGAACACGCTCTTGCGGTCCACCTCGCCATTATCACGACCCCAAAAGCCAAACATTTTTCCGGATTTTTTTATATGAATTGGATCCGAAACGTGACTAATTAGGCCACATCCGATGCCCATATTTGGAATAAACATCGCTTCTTCCTCTTCCATAACAACAAATGTCTCATCGTCTAGAATTGGGATGGTACGAATTTCCCCCTCATAATTGAAAACATTCTTATTCCGTGTGTTGGAGCTATGAGCGACGAGCTGATCCCAAAAAAACGTTAAAATGATATAAATATTACTTTAGGCTCGCCAGTTAAAGCTCCAGCACTAGGTAAACTATTATTTTACATTAAGTTCTCATGAAAACGTTTTGCGAAACAATGAACCAAAAAAATATCATAATTTTTCAACGAAAACTGCCAAAAATAACGACCGAGAAATAACTGCCAAAGACTAAGACTAAAGTCTAATTTATACATAACCAACTATATTTTTATCCGACGTATAAATTTAGCACGCGGAATAGCATATATTAATCCTCTAGTCTGGAATCCCGACCAGATGTAAGAATCATAGACGGCTTATTATTGTTCGTCTGGTTCATTTGTTGTTGATAATCAGCAGATGGTGCTGTACAGTGCCATTTTTTTTAACAAAGAAGAGATTCGTTATTTTTTTTAGCTTCAATAAATTAATTTTCTATCATGTGAAAATTTCATAATTATTATGGGGTATTGGTTGAATCTATTTTCTAAGTGATTTACTGACTTTATTCGGTACACGTGCGACACATTATATAATAGTATGTTACAGTATCATTACAGATCCAGACTGTACTGGTTATAAGGTAAAGGTCTAAAAAACTGACTTCACTTAAATGCACTTTGAAAAAACTGACTTGACCTTATAACTAGGATGCCGCAACTTTCGAGTTTAAGGATACTTTCGAGTTTAAGGATACTATAAACGATATAAAAATTCCAAGATAGCCGTCAGGTAGAATTTTCGATGGACTTTAAAAAAAAAAAAATTTGGAAAAATTTTGTCGAAAAGTTCCGGGCACCCCATTTATAACCATCTGAAAAAAAATTTCGAACACTAAAATGTTTTTACCATGAGCCCTACCGTTCGGGAAAAAAGTTCAAAATACATGATTTTATAGAAAAAGTGCAAAAAGACATGATTTCTATAGAAAAAATGTGCGAGCGGGTGGGAGGCCTTCATCCAGAAAAAAGCTTTAAAAGACATGATTCTATAGATTTTTTCAAAAAAGAATGCTTGTCAAAAAATCTGACTTGTACCAACAAAACTGACTTGATGTTAGTGGAAAAAAGGACTTGACCTTATAACGGTCCATATGGATGACCTTATAACAAACCCCCCTGTACAGAATATGTATTTGTCAAATGAAATGTGCATCGGCCATTGTCTCCCTTGGTTTGAGAGAACGTCGGATTATGTCCGAATTCCTAATGACCGGCATTAATGTTGTTTAAAAAGTCAATTTTTGGGAAAACGTTATAAATATATTGTATGATATCATGTTGGACTATTTTTGTTCTTGTATGTGGCGTAAAAAATGTTAACAAGAACCGAATTTCAAAACCGATAGACTCCCATAGTTTGCACGCGATTAAAAAACTTTTTTGTAATTTTTTCTAAACTACAAACTTATACAAAGTTGTAGTTAATAATAAAACTGGGATGTTTTTATTGTTCAAAATGCTGACTTTTTAATCAGCACCTCTGTTACAGTTCTTATTCCGAATAAGGACGTTTTGTCCCACAATGGCTTCAAAATTTGGTACCCAAAGAAACCTATGGGATAAGGACTACAGTATACATATGCTCATAATAATAAGGTTAGAGAACGGTGAATTCGTAACGTCCCTAGAATAGAGTATGGTGTGTGGCGTAGTTTAACTGCGGCTTCACCCAAAATAGCATGTTTGAGTCGTTCCGAAACCAGCTCCATGACAATTGCTCTGGGGCCATTATTTTCTTTATCGTGGCCACCCACGCGATTAGCCCTCTCAATATCTCGCGCATCGATTGAAAAACCGAGATATTCCAAAAGCTCCGAAACTTTTTCTACCGTATTTTCAATATTATGCTTATCTTCTGGAATTCCCTGAACAAACAATTTTGATTTTTAATTGGATTGTTTCTGTTAATAGTCATTTTATAATCCCGCAAATTCAATTTAGAAGCATGGGTAAGACAGGATACATACCTCTAAGTAACTACTCCCAATTAGGAGTGAAAACTCCTTATAGTTGTAGTACAGAAATCACTAAAATACCGTACCTTAAGTCTAACAAATTTTGCTCTTGTATTCGTCTTGAGTGCCCTGAGCTTGTGGGCATGGTGTCGAGATTCGGCTTTTAATTCCCGCTGAATATCCTGTATTTTTCCAGACGTCTCACGTTCAAATTCGATGTCCCGCTCCAGCGTGTAGAGGGAGGCCTTCGCCTTCATAAGATAGGCAATCGTATCTGCCTGACGCTCGGACCATATTAGGGAAGAAATGGAAAACAATAGTGGCCAAATTATAAGAGCACAGATCTGCAGCAAACTGCCAGTACTCGACATAACTCACATTATGACCATTCTACAATGAAAAAGCTTGTTAATTATAAATTATAATTTATAATACATAAAATGTATACCCTGTGAACGGACAATGACTGCAACGGTGACGTCATTATAGCGTTACAAATCATAGAAAACTTGCTAAAAGCCTTGCAGTCATCGCCCGTTCACACGGTATAAAACCTATCATAGAAGTGACGGATTACGACGAACGTAGGCGAAACCTTTCTTAACACGAATTACGTTAACACGAAAATGTTTTAACACGAATTCCGTTAACACGAATGTTTTAACACGGATTTAGAAAAAAAAAATATTTTTTA